>VYZS01029957.1:1974-17643 GCA_013400695.1 Neodrepanis coruscans | reverse complement strand
GGACCTTCTCACTCCCTACAACTGCCTGGAAGGGGGTTGTAGACAGGTGGGAGTTGTCTCTTCTCTCATGTAAGAGGGGACAGGGCAAGAGGAAATACCCTCAAGTTGCAACAGGGAAGGTTGAGGTTCACTATTAGGAATAATTTCTTCACTGAAAGGGTTTCTAAGCACTTGAACAGGCTGACCAGGGCAGTGGTGGAGGTATTTCAAAGACATCCCTGGAGGTATTTCAAAGACATGTAGGTGGGACACTTGGGGACATGGTTTAGTGGTGGACTTGGCAATGCTGGTTAATGGTTGGACTCAATGATCTTAGAGGTCTTTTATAACCTAAAGTATTATATGATTCTATAACAAGAGGGGAAATAATTTGATTTCCCCCTCTGTTCTCTAAATGAGAAGCAGCAGTCCATTCCCAATGCTCCCTTAAAAATGGCAAAGCATGAGGAACTCCTGTGGTGTGAGATGGGAATTTCAGGTCATTACTAACCTGGTTGACTTGCAAAGTGCTGAGGTAGAAATTGAAATCCTGTTGCACATCCCAGCCCCCTGAGACATTCACTCTCCTAGGAATCATTATTTCCTCTGTACAAACTATTGTTTCATAAAGAATACTGTGTTTCAGCAGAAAAGTCAAATGTGTCCTCTCATAACTCCATGTGGCTGTTAGCTTACTGCTGAGTTAATACTTTGCCACATAAATAAAACTGCACAAAAAAAGAGAGTGCGGACTTGCAAAGAAACATGGGGAAAAAATATAATTCATTGGCGCTCAGGGCTGAAAAGCTACCGAGCTCCTTTCCTTTACATTTTTCTTCCCTTTACCCTTACAAGTTGATGTGTATCCAAACAGCTTGAAAAGTACTTTGAAATCCAACTTTAGTCAGCTACGATGAAGACATAAGAGGAGATGATTTTTCCTTTGTGATGCTTTGTTTTCTTCTCTTTTATTCACTGTTCGCTTCAGCAGTGGCTGCAGGAGAAGAGCCAAGTATTTTTTCTTGAAAGCTTTTTTCTTTTTTTGGTGCAGTTAAAGATATAATTCTTGAGTTACACTGAGCAATAGTAACTACCTATTGCTTTTAAGCCAAGCTCAGCTAGTGAGCTGAGAGGGCTTGAACCAAAATGCAAACATTCTGAAACCAGGGACTCTATGACAACTCACCTAAGGACTTTTTACTTTGTTAAAAAAATGCTGCTTTTGTGGAAAGATGTCAAATATCTTTTGTTACAGAAAATAATAAATAATACTTTTTTTTATTTTGTTGAGAACTGTACCAAAAAAATTAATTTCACAAATGTTCTAGTGTATCATTTTCATGAGGTTTTCCTTCAAATTCAGGACTGGTCATTGGGCTCAAGGACAAAGCTGCCACTCAGAGGGATCTAGTGATGTTGTAGAACAGGGCCAACAGGAACTTCATTAAATTCAACAGGGAAAACTAATATAAAATTCTGCATCATATGAGTTATTACTGAACATCTGGGAAGCAGCTCTGCCGAGAAGGACTTGCAGATTCTGGTGGGCAAATAGCTAAATAAGAGCCAGCAGCACAGGCTGCCAGCAAAGTGCTCTGTATTGCTGATGCAGCAGCAGAGCCAGAGTTGGAGAAAGGTGACTATTCCTCTCTAATTAACAGCCATTAAGCCACAGCTACAATACTGCATCCAGTTTTGGGACTCCAAAACAGAAAGGTATTGGTAAATTAGCATGAATTCTGTGGTGGGCCACCAATAAGTGAGGTAATGAAGAGCAGGAACTGAAGTAATTAACCTTCATAAGCTGCTGGGGAACAGGGCTTGTTTAGCCTAGAGAAAAGAGACAGCTTCAGGAGGACATAACATCCTGTCCATACCTACAGTAAGGTCGTCAAGAAGACAAAGTCATATTCTTAGAGTTGAGCATGATGAGAGGATAAGAGATCACGGGTACCAGACAAAGAGAAGGTCAGGAGAAATGAGGACAAGCAGATTCTGGATCAAGTTGTCCTTCAAGGTTTTCAAGATCTGTTTGGCAAAGTCCTAAGTCACCTGTCAACGTGGCTTATTGTCAAATCTCATAGATGGCTTTGATATGAGGATGCAGGTTTGAAACAGAGACCTCCAAACATTCCTCCCATTCTATGACCTGAAATCCTAAGAAGTCGCTGCTAATTTTCTATTCCTATGTTCTTTTCAAAAATGTCACCCATTGACTTGTCATTCCATTAGCAATAAGGTTGGCTTTGAAGAAAAAAAACCCATAAATACACAAAAATAGCCCATGGTTTTAAACTCAAAGAGGATAGATTCAAATTTAATATAAGGAGAATTTTTTTTTTTTTTTTTTTGTGATCAGAGTGGTAAAACATTGAGACAGATTTCAGATAGAGGTGGTGGATGTTTCATTCTTGAGAAATTTAAGGTCAGGTTGGACAGGACTCAGAACAATCTGATCTAGTTGAAGATGCCTTGTTGCTGAGGGGTTTGAGAAGATGACCTTTAAAGGTCCCTTTCAACCCAATCAATTCTATCATTCTGTGAGTCACTAATGTTTTTTAATACTGAATTATTAGAAAAGACCTATGCAGACAAGCAGGAGTTTTCTCAAAATTAATTAATAAAACCCTTGTTCCGCAAAGCACTTAAATTCACACTTAAATTCAATCTTAAATTCAAGTTTGGGTTTTTTTTCCTGTTCACTATAGATTCTCTAATAAATATAGATATTTATTTCCTTTTTTAATTCTGATTTCTCTAATGTACTCACACATCTTTTTTTATATATTATCCTTTTATATTTTATATGTTATCTTTTTATATATTGCAAAGACTTATTTAAAGCTAAACAAATATGTGACATCTTTCTTGTGCTGAGTTGTTTTGTAATATTAAAATGTGATTATCATTCATCCAATTTGTGGATTAGGTGTTATTTTATTTTATTTTTACAGCTATACGCAATATTACCAACCATTAGCATGTGACTATGAACTGATGAAATTTTTATGGCTACTGCATAAAATGTAATGGTACCAAAATCACAAGATTTAACTCCGAACATTTTACAGAAGTAAAAGGATTCAGTGCTGTATTATTCCTTTGACAGAATGAGTGCTGCGACATGGAGTACAGTGCTCATGTGCTGTGCACAATATGGCCATGGGAGCTCCCTGAGGACTGAGATGAGGTCATGCACCATTATCATAACTCATCATTTTGGTTTACAGCTAACTCCATGGGAGTATATTCTAACACATAGTGCAGTTTCCATCCTGCCCCTTCAGCTTGGTTGTTGCTGAAGGAGACCCAGATATGCATCTGCTTCAGAGGAAACCCCACAGTCTGACACGGCCTTGGGGCCAGGAAAGCATAGAGCAACAGGAAGGAGAAATGTCGTGGTTTTACCACAAATTTAGCGATTTTGGACAAGAGATTTCTGAGAGAAGCCACAAACACACCCCAAAAGTAAGAAAACACACAAATATCACAGTTTATTTTACACACACACAAAACCTGACAAATAAAGTGCAACAAAACAGACAAATTAAGCTTCCCAGGGCCCATGTTGGGATGAGGACACTCTGGAAATAGTGCTGGTCTCTCTCTGAGGCTCCCGGAGAGCTGCCGGGGTAATTAGAGGGAGCACGCAGCCAGTCTGAGGACCCCCAGCAGCGCGAGCTTCTGCTCAGCTTTTACTGAAGAAAAACACTCAAGAAGTTAGAAACCGTGAGAACCCCCTTCCCTCCCCTTCCCAACAGCCCCAGGAAGGGATTTAGTGCTGANACCGCTCACGCCAGGAACATGCATGGCACCGCCTGCGCCGGGGACCCACACGGCGCCGCTCCGGGGCGAAGCTGGGCCGCGCGGGGCCGTGCTAGGGCTCGGCACCAGGGCCAGGGCTGCACCTCCAGCAGCGGTTCCTGGCAGTGTGTGGCACCGCGCCCACCGTCCCCGCTGCTCCACGGGGCGGCCCAGCCATTGCTGCCACCATGGCTGTCGCCGCCGCGGCTGTCACAGCTGTCGCCGCCGCCGGACCCATGCGCACGACCGACGGGCTCCCGCGTGACCACCGGGGACCCCGCATGGTAGGAAAAAAGACCGGTTTTACTTTCACCTTCTCCCCACGACAAAAAACAGGAGGAAAAACATCTGAAATATCTTCAGCTTTCCCAAAAGAGAAGTCCTGCCAAAGTTTTGGCTGGAGCTTTTATCTCACTCACAGCTGAGAAGAAATAATTCTCAAGGTCAAATGGAGGCTGGATTGCTTTTGGCTTCATCTTGTGAGTCCACCAGATAAATCACAGTTTATAAAGTGTCAGTAACCAGAAATCACTTGGTCCTTTATTGATTTTGGGGACTGTATTTTTTGTGTTCTGACATGAATATGGTAGTCCCTCATTTGGGGTATCCAAATAACAGCAAGATGAGCTAAAGCTCTGGTTGACATAGAAGCTACATAAACAATCCCTGTGATCTGTACCACAATTTCCTCATCATAGTAAAATAATACCAAGAGACAAGAAAGTCTTTTGGAGCTGGACAAGAAACAAGATTACATCATTTTCTTTGCAAGAATGACTTGTTTACAGACAAAGTTGAAAAAGTCTGACAAAATAAAACAAAATTATATAAATATCTAGCCAGATTCTCAGTAATGTCAGTTGGCCAAAAACAAATGAATCCAGAAAAGCTGTATACATTTACAGCACCAGAGAATCTCACACCATTTTCTTAAAGTAATCCAAAGTCAAAAAATCCTTAAAATTAAGGAAAACAGAATGACATATCTTAGCATTGGAAGACTTAAGAAATTATATCTAGTATTAATGCACATGCAGTTGACAAGAGAAAAGTTTTCAGAACATTAGTTAAATGCACTGAACAAAGTCTGCTAATATTAATTATTATTTTCACTTTTTTTTTGTCTTGATGTTCTAGGAGAATTTAAGAGAAAGAATAGGAAGCATTATTAACTTACATTAAAATGCAAATTAATTTTCCACATAACATAATGCATTTTCATGCGACAATCTTCATCCTTTATGCTTTTTCCATCAAAGAAAGAAACAATACTGTGTGTCTGAAGCATCCAATCGAAATTTGTGAGCCATTTCAAGTTTTATGAATTGAGAACATACAGTGAAACCATTTACTGCATGTTGTATGAAGGATGACTTCACTGTGCTTCATGATGGGATTTAGGTCTTTTTTATTGCTTTTTAAATTATTTTCCCAATAATTCTTAATTACTTTTGTAATTAACTTTTTGACCATCACTAACCACTGAGCCAACTTTTTCATAGAACTACTCACTGCAATTTCCAAACCAGAATCCTCAATGGCAACAACCAATTTTAATACTGAATATGGAAAAGTTAAGACTAGTTTTTCATGTACATCTATTAACATTTACTTCTACATAGTTTTAGTTCCCAGCTCATTGCCTGCTGATCGTCACATGTTGTACATGACATTGCTAAAATATACTGAGTTGTAGAGCATGAGGTCAAGGGAAGGCTTTAGTTTAGTTGTTAGGCTGTGTCTGGGCATTCAGATCATAGATACCCCATAGATCTCGGTGAAGCACTTTACTGTGTGATTTTCCTTCATAGAAACTAGAGTATCAGAATTTCAGAACCTCTGGACCCGAACCTTTAATTCTTTATGTCTGTGTTCTCCATGTAAGAAATCTAGTATTATTCTATGCCAGAGATAACAATGGCATAATTGTTGTAAAGAAAAATTCATTCATGCTTTTAGGCACCTCAGACAGGTTTCCACTCACCTAATTTTAACTGCCAACAAAGTAATTGTCTATACCTGAACTAGGTAGAGGTTTTTTAGGCTGTTAGAGACCCGGGAGAGAAATGGATACTTCACTCATCTTGAGGTAGACATCCATAGTAAGACAGATGAAACATGTAATTTAACTACCTGTTCACTCTATGACTATAAAAGAAGATCAGTTGCATAATGGACCATACAGTTCAGATGTAGACATATACACAGCTGGATAGCTACACTTACTGAGGTGAGTTTGACATCCTGAGTTTACAGTGGTACCTGATGTTTCAGTCTCTGCATAGATACCCATTGGAAAGTTTATGCTGTATATGTCTCTGGGCTATAATCTAATCAATATTTTAATAACTGCAATTTTTCATAGTTAGGAAAGATATTTCCCAAAGCCATATGAGCATGATTTTGTTTTAAATTAAGTTTTGGAGTCTGTTGTGAGCTGTAGAAACTCTGAGAGAAAAGTGACATGACCACATATAGTATTGTGACCCAAAGGATGGGTCACAAATTTATTTACTAAATTTTGAATAAAATAGCACAACTATGATGAGATGGTTTTATAATTGTATTTTCACCAAACTGTATGATTACTTCTGAATTGAATATAACTAGTGAAAAGTATCTCTAAGCACCAAGAGGTGAGAGAGTAACACAGAGGGAAGAAGTGATAAATATTATATTAGAATGGTAATGCAGTTTAGGCCAATGAAAATACCTTGTTCTGTACTCAAGGGGTAGGAAGACAGTTTCAGATTCTTTGAGCATTTAAAATTTCAGAAGGAAACAGGAAAGGTTGTACGCACACATAGAAAGGGGGAGAGAAGCCTGTCTGGCCTTCATGTTACATACTAGCATGTATTTGCCATCATTTTTAGTATATCTAACCTAAAACAGTGAAAGCTTCTACCATTATTCCACATACATGTTCTTACACTTTGTACAACTCAAAATTTATGGTAGAAGTATTTCTTTGAAAATCTGTTGAGCTCCAAGAAGGGCTCAAGCAGTCTTCTAAACAGCTGTATCCACTAAGTCCCCTGTCCTGGTTCGGACACTAGGGGGCGTTATCAAGTGATAAGAGATCAAATAGAGAAACAATAACCAAACGATTTTATTTAACAAACAGTAAACCTGACAATAATATGAAAAAGAAAACAAACTATTCTCCTCTGGGCCAGCTGCTGGACTGGTGGAGTAAGGGAAGGAAGGGAGGCTTGCTTGTGAATGGCACTGGTCCCACTTGGGAGCTGCTGGAAAATAAAAGGAACGAAAGGAAACCCCAGGGGACCCAAGGGGAAGAGATATCACTGCTGGAAGTTGCATGCTGCTCAGCACTGCACTGCCTCTGCTGTCGATCCAGCCGCGTTACTTCCCTGTCCAAGGGAGAGAGACAAGAGGCAAGGGAACAAGCTGAGAAGGAGCCGGGACAAAAGCCAAGTCGCAAAGAAGAGGCAGGACTTTTGTGCCTGCTGCTTTTATAGGGTGCCTGTTCTTGTATTTTCTCAGGGCACCCTTCTGGTGCAGGCTGCCTCTTCATTGGATGACGGTGATGGGTGTCCCCCCCATCCCTGAGACTTCACCATGAGGCAACATGACGGCATTCCTGCCAAAATGTCTCATGGCTGCAGTCCACTGGGAGGAGGACCACTGCTGCTGCCACCCTGCCAACACTATAAGGCAACCTGGGGGCCCTGGGGCCACCGGGGCACCACGCTCTGCCACCACGAGTCCACTGTGCCTCGAGGGCTGCCACCCCCATGCACCCACTGCCAGCACCGTGCAATACCTGCCACCGCTCCAGGTGGCCAGTGCTACACCCGCCGTACCCAGCGTGAAGAAAACCACACTGTTGCAACTGGGGGGCCAGTGCACCCTGGCACTGGTGGAAATCAGCGGGGCTGCCCAAGCGCCGTGCCGCAGGGGGCCAGCACACTCAGGCAGGGACCGGTGAGAAGCCACCATGGGCCCCAGCACCACCCCGCCAGCTCTGCACTCAGTGGAGGGAAGTCATGCCAGGGGAGCTGGTGAAGCCTCTGTGCGCCCAGGTTCCAGCAGGACCAGAGGGTGCCGCTGCTGCCCCCATCCCACCCTGAAAGGTGCTGCTTCCTAGGAAATACAAAAAAGAAGGGTCCAAAACACTCACTCCGACATGGAGAGGGGAAAGGTAAAAAATGTTTTAAAACAAAAATATTTTCCCACCCCACAACACCCCCATTGCCTCTTTCCCTATCTAGTTACCAGTGTTGGTAGCTGAAAAATAGCAATTCTTCTTCAACAAATTTTGATTTAATAGCTTACTCGGAAAATATACCTCTTCCACAATTTATTCTAGAAATCAATGATTCTAAGTTTTCTGTCATGCAGATTTCTAGACTCACAGTTCTCCATGAATTTAAGAGGAGACAGAAGCTTTAATGTTTCAGAGGTTACCACGGCACTGTAAAATTCAAGGTCCAATCTTCCTGCTATGCCTTACAGGATCTTGTCAGTCCTTGGTAATACTAACCTGGCAGCATTTCTAATTGCTTGTCACCTTTTCTTAATGAGCCTTAAAAAATATGTGCAGTTGCTTAACAGAGGAAAGAGAAACTGAATAACGTCTGTAATTATGTTGCATTTATTCCTCCACAGAATCATAGAATCAATAATAGAATGGTCCTTGGAAAAGATCTGAAAAACCATCTAGTTGCAATCTTCCTGTGTCAAGGAAGATCTTCCACAATACAAGGTTGCCAAAGCCCCATCCAAGCTGGCTTTGAACACTTCCAGGGATGGGGCAGCCTATTCCAGGGCCTCACTGACATCTGAATAAAGACTTTTCTCCTAATGTTTTATCTAAATCTCAACACTTCTGGTTTAAAACCTTGTCCTATCACTATCTGCCCACATAAAAAGTCACTCTCCAGCTTTGTATAAGCTCCCTTAAAATCCAGCAGTTTAGGGAAGCAAGACAAATGTTCTTTGCAACTATTTATATTTAAAATTAATAACTTACACATAAAGACAAAACTTTTCTTTAGAATTTTAATGTTTCTGGAATATTTCAACTCACTGCATCTGAGACTGGGGTGCCCCAGGATCAACTGCAGGACACAGATAGCAAAAGTTCTGGCAGTGGACAACAGTCTGCTTGGAGAGGTAACTCTTGGGCTCCTGGTGGCCACAAGATTCTGGTCTGTCTCTGAAGAGCCTTCCTGCTTTTGTTCATTTAAGCTAGTGAAGTGCCCAGCTACAGGTGAACTGATACTCATTTCACATGTAGCATTAAAAAACCAGGAGAGAGAAAGGTACTGAGGGGTAAAAAGAGAAAGCAGATCACAGTGTGTGCCTTTGTGCTGTAGCATCTCTCAGCCTTTTTGGTGTAGGTCATAGCAAAGAGTCTGCATGAACTTGTGGAAGCTGGATAATAGTGTCATCTGTTATATAATTCTGTCAGTTGCAAAGGGAAAAAAAAGTGGGGTTTTTTGCATCCTATTTTATTCCTTGATGTTGCCTACAGTAATTTTTTAAAATTCAATGTTACTACTCTTCAGTTAACAACTTCAGAAAAAATTAACATAAACTTTTATAACTTGATTGATGATTTTTTAATAGTTTTCTACGATCTAAGATTGCAACAAGTTATTTTCAAACTTTTCTTTTTGGACAAATTTTAATTTATACTCACTCCTGAAATAGTGTTCTTGCAATATCTTGATTAAGAAATATTAAGTACTGCCTTCAAAGTGTTGGTTTCACAAAGATAAAAGGAAAGACTCCCAGCTTATATAAGCTGTCAAATCCTGTGGGTTGATAACATTTTAGATTAGTTGAGTCTCTAATATTAACATTTTCTCTAGACATTCCTAATTTTCCTAGTGAGTTCCACTGTTTTGATTTTTACTTATACAAATAAAGAAGCCCTAAGGGGCCTAGACTGAGATGCCGTAAGCAGTCTAATTTTCCAGTGGAAAACAGACAGTCCTCTGTCTTCTGAAAACCAGATATCTCTAAGATGTTTGTTTATTTGGAGATACATAAATCTAAGTATGCAATATTATTATTTTTTAATAAGGTTAAAAATACCTCTCTTCTTCTATACATACTAGTAAGTATTTGTAAAGACTTCAGTTGTAATCTCACTTCTATAATAATTTCACCTTTTTTTTTTTAATAGCTACAGTAAGACCCTGAGTAACAAATGAGAGCTTACCTTTCTGTATTCTTCTTTATTTTTAAAGCACAAGGAAAGCAATGATGGACAGCAGAAGGAAGAAGGAATATATGAGCAAGTATCCACTTGTTTTATATATGTATTATATATTACATAGTAAATATCTCTTCCAGTCATATTCACACAAGATAATGAGGTGATCCCACTGTCCCTTCCCTTCATAGCTAAAAGGAAGGTTATATTTTTGCACACTTAAAATAAATGTCTGCTTTCTGTAACATAAAAAAAAGAAAAAAATAAAAAGGTGTTGCTCAAGGGAAACCATCAGCGCTTGAGACAACCATAATTCCCACCATCTGCTACCACAGAGACAGAGAAACTATTCACAGCTTTTGTTGCAGTCCTCAGGCTGCAATTGTACCACAACTGAGGGTGGTCACAGTAGACCTGAGCAATTTTATATCTTTACTGCTTCTTCCCCTGCCTGCCTGCACCTCTCTTTCTCCCTCTTCCTCCCTGCTCTGCCCATTTTTTTTGCTGTAATAGGCAAAATCGGGGCAGGGAAGGGATTTTGTCTTTCTGATCTTTAGGCCACCTGCTACCACCGATAGAAACATCAAATACATACTGTGTTTCGAGTCTATAGGCAATGTACTGTAGGCTGAAATTCGTTTCATTTAATTATAGTTATCTAAAAAGTACCCAGTCTAAGCCAACTATCCAGGCTCCTCCTATAGATGATGAAAAAAAACACTGTTCCAAAGGTGACTCATCCTATCCTAAAATTGGTATTAATCCCAAAACAAGACTCATGTAAAATAAATTGTCCTGTCTTCAAAAAAAAGAGCTCAGTGTCCAGTTTAGAGCAGACACTAAGTATGGTCTTTGGCTGGGGAAATTCTTACAGCTCCAGTGCAGGTGTCCTTACCCGAGGAGATTATGCAGATTTCTTTTATAGCCAACAGAAAAAACAGGAACTTTTTTATTCCTCTTTTCCTGATGTAGATCATAGAACCATAGAATGTTTTGAGTTAGAAGGGGCCTTAAAGCTCATCTAGTTCCACTCTCTGCCATGGGCAGGGACACCTTCCACTAGACCAGATTACTCAGAGTCCCATCCAACCTGGCCTTGAACACTTCCAGGGATGGAGAATCCACAGCCTCAGATACAGAAAGATTGAAATCTTAAAAGTACTGTCCACTAATGACAATGAGTACCTTGTATCTAGATCTTTGTTTAAGGTATACAGTTAGAAGATCTGACTTGTGTTTTTAATTTCTAGATGTCTAAAATTAAGCAAGATTAATCTGGGCTTTACCAGCTGGCCCATACAAGTAGAAATCATGTGAACTTCAAAGATTAGTCCCCTTTTTCAGGTAGCCATTTGCTAACACTATCAGTTTTCGGACTGTGAAGCTTTTCATGTGCTCTCCAGAGCACCATGCAGAGAGCAAAAGACTGAAGACCACTCCTTCCTCTATCACATCAATGTAAAGACACACAATTCATTTGAGATTTCTGAGTTATTGAAGGAAGAGAGAGGAGAATTTAAAGCTGAAGGAAAATTGTGCGCATGTTACTTGAACTGTCTAGAAATTTCCATGTGGCACAATGCTCAAAAGTTAGCAGCACTTCATTTTCACAGGCTGGTTGGTTTATGGTAAATATATTACATAAGATACATGTTTCAAGAATGTTTATTTGCCACAGTGTGTATTTAAATAAGTACTACTCCATTATAACCTTTAAAACACAAGCATCTTAACTTCATTGGTATTTAAGTATTGGATTGAGCTTTATCTTAGTGAGGTCATTAAAGAGAGTTGAATGAATGGGAGGATAGTTCTTCAGCCTTATTTCATTGCAAGTTTTATAGTTAATTACCGGGACAAAACACTAAATAAGAAGACCAACAGTATTACAACTTAAAATGGAAGGTTCTGTGGCAGATATAGCTTTATAAAAGAGAGCAAGTTAAATATTAAGAACTCATTCATAATAAAAAGCAATTTCCCAAGTATTATGTGCTATCTACATTATGGTTAAACACCATAAATTAGCACTGAGCATTCCAATTCCAATGTCTTGTGTTCTTCAGTATTCTTAAAAATCAGTCGAATCAAAAGTCCGCTAGCGCTTCAATGGAAGTAATAGAAGACAATTTAATTGACAGAAATGTGTTTTAGATAGTACTTCTTATCTTCAGGCAACACATTTTATTACCTAAAACTTCATTACAGTGCACAAAAAAGGAGAAAGAGAAACATATGTTTACTTGTGGTGAATCATACATTTAAAATGATAACAGAATTGATTTCTTCCTGCATTTTTTATCTTTTCTGTATACATTATGAGCTATATGCTGAAATGTGAAAACCTAGACATTTCTGGTACACTTATGTATTTTCCAGGGAAAAAAAAATGTTCTCAGAAGAATGATATTTTTACACTTTTATAATATGCATTGTTTTCCTGAGATCAAATCTAAAAAGCAACCAGCCCCCATATCATCCTCAGTAGTGCTTCTGTCAGATTTTGTAGTTATATTTTCCAAACAAAGAGAGTTTGATGTTTCAGTGGGAATCCCCAACACAACAGGAAGGAAGGAGCGATGCTGGTTTTCAAGTGTAAGTACTGTGTGTGAAGTCAACTTTAAAAGTAACAAGTGACACCATTGATTTTGATCCTGTATTATCAGTGAGGAATAAAATACAGATTCTGAATCCACTGCCAATGATTATCTGCAGATTTTTGTCATCTGCTTCTAAAGGAACAGAATGATGCCCAGTTTCTGGTGTTTCTGGACTGTGAGTTATGGAACAGCCTCTGGCACATGGCACCATTGGAAAGAAGTATGGTTTTATAGGGACACAAGATTAGACATAATAAAAATAAACAGCTCTGCAATCAAATATCAGTCCTTTTCACATTATGAATTACAAGCTGGTAATATTTTCTACAGGGCATGAGAAGAGGTTGAGTATAAAAAGAACATTTCACTTCTTAAAACTATGAAATAATTAAAATCTATTTTGGGACTATGCACTGAAATTTGAATAAACAAGCTGAGACCTCTAATTCATGGGTGTATGCAACAGTATTAATCCAACTGACCACAGAAGAACAGCATGGCTTGTGTTGGAAGGGATCATAAAGCTCATCTCCTTCCAACACCCTTGCCATGGGCAGGGACACCTTCCACTAGACCAGGTTACTCAAAGCATCATCCAACCTGGCTTTGAAAACTTTCAGGCATGGGGCATCTCAGCTTCCCTGGGTATTCCCTAGGCACTATTCTAGTGCCTCACCATCTTCACAGCAAAGAATTTAGTCCTAATTTCTAATCTATATGTCACCCCCTTTCGGTTTAGAGCCATTCCCCCTTGTCCTATCACTACATGCCTCTGCAAAAAGTCATTCTCCATCATTCTTGTAGGCCTACATTAGATATTAGAAGACAGTAAATGTAAAAGAGTACTATAAGCAGTAAAAATAAACCAATATAAATCCACAAAAGGCATGTCCTTCCTACCAGACCCTTTAAATATCTGGATCTAAGCTCTTATAGTCATAATGCAGGAGGACAACTGACAGTCACATAGGTGTTAATTGACTTTGACTAGGAACTGTAATTGTATTACAGTTATTAATACAATATATTTAAGTTTTAATACACAGTAAGTGAATTACAAGCCATTTAATGTTTGGGCAGGGGTGGGGGGATGAAATGCTCACAGATGATTTTATAGGTACACAGAAGACAAAGTGACCTTCATTGCTTGATCAGTCACTCAGAAGCAGAGTACAGACAACAAGAACAAAGAAGTGTGACAAAGAACATAAAACTTCTACATAACTGTTGAATCCCACAGTGGAAAGCTGAGAGCACCACAGACTGTTATCTCTTAGGAAACCCTGGTTGTATCACTGTAGTTAAATATTGGTAGAATCCATGAAATACAGAAATACAGAAAATACAGAATACATACAGAGGGGTCACATTTGTCCTGTTAAACTCCACTAGAATACACTGAGCAGATCTAGAAACTTTAGAGAAAAAAAAAAAAAAAAAAAAAAAACCAAAAAAACCCACTCAAACAAAACCAAAACCAAGCAGGCAAACAAACAGCACCAAAAACCCTTTAAAATTTTAGGAGGTTTAAAGAAAAACTAATGGTATAATGAAAAGAATGAAAAAATAATGAGAAATCGAATTCCTATATTGACTCCTGTACTGCTTTTGAGCTGGCTGACTCCAGAAGCAGCCTGAAAACTGCTATGCTCCTGAGACACAATTATATGCGTTATTAAACATGTTGGCAATCTGAGTTGAAGTCAGGTTGCTTACAAACACTGTCTGTTTCTGTGTGATTGCAGGACAATCCATCTGACTGATGTGGACCATGACATCCTGCCACGGCTGCTCCAGTGCAACACTGTGAGAGGGGCCACACTCAACATTTTCCTTGGAGTTCACGTACAGATTCAGATTCTATGTGGCTCAAATGCTCTCTGATTAATAAACACTAAGAACTATTTATCCTTCTTGCCTAAAGCTCTGTCTCAAGGACCTCTCAAGACACAGCATGCCTAACGGAAATAGGTTTAATGGCCCCTCCAAGTGCCTGCTTCCATTGGAATAGACAACTAATGGAGCTTGGACACTGAATCTACAGACAGCATAGTTAGGAGAAATAAATCCCACTGACAGTGACTAGTGTAATTTCAATTTCATTCAGGTTACTATTTTGTTCTTTTCTATATTTTTAATGTGTTTTTTATTAACTGCTTGTCATTTTTTTTGTTTGTTTAAACTGAGTGATTTAAGTGAAGACACCAATATGTCAATATGACTTTTTTAAAGATCTGAACTATCATTTATATTGCTGATTTTTTTTCCCCTAACATGTTTATGCAAATATCTGGAAACAGTCTTTCCATGGTCAATATACATTAGTAATCTGCTTTTACTCTTACTTTATCCTCTTTGAAGAGATGTACTATTTACAGGATGTTATTACTGGGATGAAAGAGTAACATGGGTTGATGGACAAATAAATAAGCAACAATAAAGTGCTAGCCTTGCAAAATACCTTACAAACATCAATTACTTCTACCTGCAGCAGTCCTGTGCAGCTGTTAAATTCTCATTCTGTAGAGACAAGTGCTAAGGCCAAATGTGGCAAAAAATTTTTCCTATGCTGGGCCATTGATTCAGATTTTTAAGGCTTGACTGCTTGACTCTTCCCTTAAGGGTGTTTTCCTAAAAGCACCAGAAAACTCTGGAACAAGTTTTTGTTACAAGGAAACTACTTGCATTTCTTTTTTCTCTCCTGTAACAAAAACTCTTCCTACGGAAGAGATTCTTAGTTTCAGGCTCTTTAGAAGCTGAGCTGTAGCAGATCCCAGACTGTCCCTTCTGGGTCCCCAAGTCCTTTCTCCCTTCCCAATGAAGGTCTGGATGTGCACCTTCTTTCTCCCAGTAAGCCACACGAACAGCCCCTGTATCTGTGTCTTTTCCCTGTCTTTATAAGCTCTTTTTCCTGTCCCCGGAACCCTTATTTTCCATGAAGAGCCCAACGTTTCCCCCTTGAGGCTCCTATTTGAAGGCATAACAAAGCCAAGAGGCAGCTTTCTTATTTCTGCTTCACCTCAGCCATTTATGAGTGTAACATCTGGTATCCAATGGGCTGCAAGGAGACATATAACCCAGACACCATCCATCATGCATGTC
>VYZS01029956.1:20473-32243 GCA_013400695.1 Neodrepanis coruscans | reverse complement strand
TTAAAGGGGCAGCGCGAGGGGCGGGAGGGCCGCGCGCCCGCTACCCTCAGACACACACGGCTCCCCTCGGACACGGCTCCCCTCGGACACACACGACTTCCCTCAGAACACGGCTCCCTGCAGCCTGATCCCTTCTGCCTCTGTTCTTAACTCTATCTCCTCTCAGCCCTTTCCCCTCAGCCACGACTCCCCTCATACACATCTCCCCTCGAACACGGCTCCCCTCAGCCTGATCCCCTCCCTCAGTCCCCTTCCCCCTCAGCCACAGCTCCCCTCAGCCCTTTCCCCTCAGCCAGATCCCTTCAGACCCATCTCCCCTCAGCTTTTCGCGTGAGGGAGCAACTGTATCTATTGCCGGAAACAGGAGGGAGTTGATACAGTGTGTAACCAGCGGCGAAATGAAACCTAATGACCGTAGCACAGGGCTCATCTTGATTTCAAATATTTCAACAAGAGGCAGCACCTCCTGGTACAAGGGCAAATCATTCCCTCTGTCTCCTCTCCCGGCACCATCGGGAAATGCAGCAGTAGATTTATCACTGCCACAGATCCTTCCCAGCCTTGCTGGCGGCTTGTCCACAGGCTTCCAGAGCTTTTGTTTGCTTACAGAAGCTGAAATCCCCACTCCCTGTAAAATCAGAGTGGTAGAAATGGACACAAAGATCATCCCATCCTGCATCCAGGGAGCCCCCTTGGGCTGCTGGGGAGATTGGCCTCTTCAACTTGCAAATAAAAAGAATTACCAGTTATTACTAAAACCACCTACTACAACAGAACGGCTCTGCTCTTTGCAAGGATTGTTTTCTCTCTCATACAATGTTTCTCCATTAATTTATTGCTCATATATATTAGTTATGCTACAAAACATGTGACTAAAGGACACTAAGAAATGAGAAATCTCCTCATAGTATGTTACCATCCAAGACCCAAGCAAAAGGACGGCTTTGGAAGGTTCCCAGTCTAGAAAAGCATTTAAGTGCATGCCTGACTTCACATGTATAAATTAAATATATTTGAGGGGACATTAACATCTTTCAAGATGAGCATTGTGCTTCAGAACTTTTCTAGTTGAAGACTAAGAACTGAATGCCTCAATGAGTCAAAACACGACCCTTTATTTCAGTTCCCACCTCTCCAGCCTGCACTATCATTCACTAAATATTTATCACTTGCAACATCATCTCTATTCCAGCTGCATTTCCCAAGCACTTCAGTGTTGCAGGACAATGCACACGGTTGTCATTAAAATGCTTGCAGGGATTTCAAGGACAGACTTTGTTTTGCCCTTGTTCACCTTTGATCAGGGCATTTTTTTTTTCCCCCATGGGTAATTTTCTGTTTTCATTCAGTTTGTTTTCCATAGATTCACAGCTGGGTGCTGTTTTTATGAACCTGTCAGCTTTAGTTACCATAAGGGGAAAAAAAAAAAAAAGGAAAACTAATTTAGCATTTTTGCAATTCGTTGTCACTCACTAATGGTGAGGAAATGCGTAGGCTGACAATTAGTCAGGTGCCCTCATATCACCTGATTGCCCCCGGCTTGATTTCAAGTTTAAATGTTGATTAATGGGAAGGGATGTGATTCAGTAAAACTCCAGACTTGGAAGTACAATTGACTGGATAGGACAAAGACACAGCTCTTCCTGAGGCAAAGGATACCAGTTTTGGAACTGACACTGTAGAAAGTGTGAGGATCTGTGTTTCTAAATGTCTGTCATTAAGAAGTCATGGAACAATTTTTTGTTTGCTTGGTTTTCATGGTCCTGGTATCTGCCAGAAAAACATCAGAAAAATCTTGGATTATCTTTATTTGTTGCAAAATTAACTGTAGAAACCTTTCTTGTTACCCTTCAAACTCCTCAGTTTTTAATCTACCAATGCTTTGTCCTTCCTATTTTCATGCCTGTGTGCCCAGGCAATGCCTCTGCTTCTTCCTTGGCAGTCCTTATCCACTTCCACCTTTCATGTGTCTCCTTTTTGCAGTGAGGCCTGCTGAGGTTCTCCACATTCAGACTCCTTTATGCCTCCTCATTTTCTTGCAAGCTGTTTTTTGGTTTTTCTTTTTTGGAGAGAAGACAAAGTGGTTTGTCCCTTTCTGTAAATCAGATGAATTCCTGTGTGTTCCCACTAATTCAGGGATATGAATAATAAATCTATGGTGCCATACCCTTACTGTCTTAAGTCACATCCATGGATGAGGCCTTCTACAATATTCCAGTCAGATCCCAATCTCCCAGCTGTGTTAGATGGCTAATGAAGGGCTCTTGAGTTACTTTTCTCCTCTGAAGTATTTTTCTGAAGAGGTTTTTCTGTGCCTTTTAGAAGAGGGTATGTTCTGCATTAAGCAGATCCTCTGAAAAGCCAGGTTTGAGAAGGAACTTCCTCAGAACAAGACTTACATAAGAGGGTCTTCTGATTGGAATTATAGCAGGTAAAAGAGAACTATTTGAGACAGGAACGTTTATGAAGTACCTGCAAATGTACCTTCAGTACCAAATGCTCTGGAAAATATTTCTATGTTGTGTTTTATAACAGAAAAATACAAAACTACTGGCATGAATATTAGCTTTTGGCAGAAAATGGAAACTTTCTCAAAAACAGGGAAAGCAGTTCTGCATAAGAATTTTTGCCTGAATATATTTTTAGCTTTCTTTTCACTGAAATAACTTTTTCATATGGCAGCTGTAGTTATCTCTAAAGGAAGAGACACTCTGCTATTTCCTCCTTCCCCATGAAAATCTCTTACTTGCAATGGGAACACTTCCATTTCACTGAGCACTGGGAAAACAATAACCTGTTCCTTGCAAAGCAGTGTGCATGATTAATATCTGCAATATACTCTTGGCTTATAGACAATGTATTGATTTCCCTCTGTTGCACTTGCTGTTAAGAGCAAATCAATGAGACAGTTTTCAAAAATAAATGAGAATGTTTTGACTGCCTGCAATTCTTTTATTCTGGAATGACAAATGGCACTTTGCAGACTACCAAGCAAGTGAACATGAAAAGATCCCTTGCTCTGTTGTTGGTCTGCCTTCCTCAGTTAAATTCCTATTTATACTAAACCAAGGCCGTGTTTAATTCATCATTTCTCCAAGGTAAATAACAAGCTGTTCTTCATGGCCATTCTACTAAAATTTACATCTAATTTAAAACAGATTTTCCTTGTGTGTTTTTCCTCACGTGACACTTGGGTGTGCTGCTTTTCTGTGGTTATTCTAAGTGTACAGAGTAAACCAGTTCAGACAGAGAAAGACCTTCACCACATACATTGTAGTTTTCAGTCCTTTCGCAGACTAAGGGCTGATTAACCATTTCCAGAAAGCACCATGGAAATCTCCACAACAGACTCACTTTTCCCAAGTGTAAACTTTTGCACATTTGCTTTGCAAGAGACTTTCCCTTCTAGACCTCTGTTTGATCAAAGAAAGTTGCAGTGTAGATGTTTTTAAAACAGGCTTCCCCAAAACCTCTTGTGTCTCTATTAGGAAGGCACAAGGTCACAATTTGGGCTTCTATGGAAATGTTTCAAAGACAGTTTTTCTCATTGGTGGTTCCAGAATGTTGAGTTCTGTGTCTTGGGAATGAAGCAGAATAAATTTAACGAAAAATTATATGGAAGTTCATTAGCAATTCATTGAGAATATATTCAGCAAAATAAGCTTCAAAAACAGTCTGAGAAAGTTAATGGCTTTATTACCCTTTGGAAGAGCATTCCTCACTTTTTTTACTTTTAATTTAGAGAGTGCTTTTAAAAGCAAAATATTTCTCATTAAAAAAAAAGTCTTTATCCTTTAGAAAGGATAAAAAGTAAAATTTTATAATTATTTTACAATTTAATATGTCTCTTAGAAAAAAGGTTTTCTGAATCAATTTTTTAAGTAGCCTTCTTGGAAGTTGCTTTACTTTCTCTATTTTTTTTTTCTATTTTAATACTATAGAAACAAAAAACCCTAATTTTACCAGATTTCTTTGGATGTAGCTTTTTTCTCAAGATTTATCATACTTTCTGTCTCTATTTCTGAGGATGACTACTCAGTTTCTTAGTATTGCAGCAATTAGATAATAAAATAGCAAACTATCTGTATTCCGTTCTTCACATAACTGACTTCATGTGCTCTGAATATTGCTAAGGCCAAACATCCAATGAAGCCTGAAGAACAGCAAGAGTTGCCAAGCACTGAAGTGTTATACTTTTCTTTTTGTCACTTTTGCTGGTTTTGGCTGTCATAAGGAAAGGAAATGTAATAGTTATTCAGTGCAAAAATCTGTCAGTTTTAAGTGATGGAAATAAATACGGGAAAAGTCTGGCTTTTTTTTTAATCCTTTTCCTCTCGCTCCACCTTCTCCTGGCACTTATTATTTTATAAAATATTTATGAATGATTATGCCTTGTTTACACCAGTGAAATGCCCAGGAACTTCAGTTATGGAAAAGGACCCCCACTGTGCCAGGTACTGTGCAAAGCCAGGGAATAATGTCTGTTCAGATTCCAGAGATTTAGAACCATTACAAAAGTCAAAGTCAAAAGTAGAATGAGATGTTTAAGGGATAGAAGATAAGATAAGGAGATATTACTGATCAGCTTGGAAGCCAATGGTCCCAGCATTCCAGGATTTAAGCATTACCAGGTTGTGATGGAAAACACACTTTAGTACTCCATCCAATTATCCAAGTTTTAATACAAAATACTTACATGATATCACTATAGTTGACTCCATCCTCTATATTGTGACCAACATACTTTTACAACAGCACATGTACCTGTGTAGCTGCAGCAAAACCTATGCAAAAGATTAATTTGGGGTCCAACTCTCCTTTCCTTTCCCCAGAAGTTGTTCCAGAGGGAACTTTCAGAGTGAAGTTTGACATGATGTGACATTCAGCAACAATACTGCTAAAGCAGCTTAAATAATCCTTTCCTCCTCCCCAGCTGTGTGTTTCTATTCCTGTGTTATGCCTGCACTGTGTAGCCACAAGCATTTGTGCAGCATATTGTGAACTGCATTTGCAGATGCAATAACCTACTAAAACACTGTTTATGAAACTGGACTACAAATCACAGTAACTGGAGTAACAGTGCAGCCACCTGGGCCTTAGTGAACAGAAGGAGCTGAATTTTTTACGGTCAAGACTTACTTTATTGTCACTCAGTTGGCAGCTCACCCTGAGTTGTCAGGCAGAATCAGACTGTGTTTGTGTTACAAGTACACTAAAGCAAATCATGCCTATAGAATTCCTCTAGAATAGGAAATTAGGAATAGGATAGGAAAGGAATTACAGAACTAAACAACTGGCATTGAGGATCCAGCTTCTGAACTATGTACATTCCAAGGGCTTTATTTAAGATTAGATCTAGTTTTGTCCTACAGACTCTTTAGCAACTGGGAGCACTTTAATGCAGTCCTGGTGTGTGTCTCCTGAGGATTTTTTCAATTATAAGGAATCCAATTGATGTACTCACCCACACCTAGAGCAGCAGAGCCCTGTGATGAGACTCAGTGCCATCCAAAGGACCTTTTCCAGTGGCCATCACCTTTCCAAACGACATGAGCTGAAACAGTAAAAGTGTAGGCCTTGCTTTATCTCAACCAGATTCACCAACACAGGTGCTGGCTGAAAAGTGGTTACTTTTGACACTGCTAGTGAAGCCATTCTGGCAGACAGAGCCTAATAAAACCTCATTGACACACCCCCGGGTCTGTAAGAGAACTCATATTTACCGACCCTCAGCCTCTCTGCACATACACACCTCAGGATTTTAGAGAGGACTGGGGGTGTATAAAGTCCAAAGAATGACACTGAACCCTTCCCTCATGAGAGCAGGATCTCTAGCTGCTAGGCAATAATTTAGGTCAAAAAGCACTTATCAGCTTTTCCTTCATCTGTGGCATGTGGATAAAAAAGTCCTGTATAGACTTTGCAGACCTCAAGCTCTTGATGCTCAGTTAAGTACTGTACCGGTAATTAGAATTCTTATGACCCTCAAAGGGCTAAACCAGAAGATTAAAAGAACTTTATTTTCCTGTGAGATTATGTGTTCTATACTTGAGTAACTGGGATAGATGATCATTGCTATATACAGGCTAAAAGTGTTTATTGCTGGCTTTGCATTTCCTGTGCAAAGATATTTAGGTCGTTGTAAAGCCTAGGGAAGGAAGATAGACATGAAACTAAAAAAGACAACTGAAATTCGAAAATCTGAGTCCCTGTCCTTGAATAAATAACAGTCTCTGTACCTTGTTTTTATACATATGACTAGAGGTAACATTTGTTCCCTGCTGTGCAGAGGAGTTAGAGCCTGACTGTATTGACATGTGTAAAATGCTTTAAACTGCTCTGCTGTGCTTGTATTTGTATGCAGATAAATGAAAGCAAGTTCTGTCTTTTATGGAAATAATAATAAAATAAAATTTATGTACAAGTGTATGTCAGACAAATCAGGGCAGTTCTGTATTGTTGTTGGAGTCAGTCAGGTTTTGCATTTGTGGAGAGGAGTAACAGAGGGAAGCAAGACTGGAGTGGATCAAGGTAGAATCAGAGCCTTTTGTAACACTTGGCAACACGCTTTTCACTTTGTTTGACATTTTAATCATGTTACAACATCTATCTATCTATCTATCTATCTATCTATCTATCTATCTATCTATCTGAACAATTTATATATTGCATTTCTGCAGCAGCTTTATACCCCAGCTCTATGACTATGTGTGATAAATCAGAGCTATAACACTCTGACAGATATGTAGCTACACAGATGACTCAGCTTTACCAGATGTTTCTGAGAAAAGGTCAAACTCATTCCTAAACAAAATTTTAAAATATCCTGGAAACTCCATATAAATAGCCAATTACCTCTTTGGGGGAAGAAGAATTTCAAGGCACTATTTCATTTATTAAGTCAGCATAAGCCTGACACAATTACATCATATAGAATGTAGGAGGAAATAGATCTATCTCTGAGTAATTATTGAAGGGAAAATTTACAAGCATATGTTGTTGTTGGAGGAGTCTACACTATGTCATCAGTCTGGTAGGACCAGGTGGAGTCATATTAACCTTGAGGAAGCAAGAATTCATCTTTGAAACCATGAGAGGATGAGCAATGCCACAGAAAGCAAGAAAAGTATTTGGACTTCTCATTTAATAGTGTTTTCCAAACTCTTTGAAACCAATGGGAGGTTATAGCTTTATATATATATTGAGGAATCTGTGCCACCATCCTGGCTTTAACAAGGGGGAAGGAGAAAGGCTTACAGAATTTTAAATCAGTCAGAAAAAATTAGTCAAAGTACATACTTTCAAGTACCAGAAAGAGAACAAAGTGTTGAGAAGCAGTTACCTTAATAAATGTGAGATTGAATCACCACCTTTTCTTCTCATGACAGTCTAACAGTCCTTGGCAATAGTGTGGATTTGCACTTAATATGACCTTTGATCCCATTCCTTGTGATTTTTTCCATAACTATCTAAGGAAATACGGCCCAGTTATGACACCACCACAGTTCTCATACTTGGGAATTTTCTCCTGTAGACTGGTCACTAATGGTTAGTGCATGAGTTGGGTACTACCCTCTATCAATGGCCCAAATAATGGAATAACAAGTGTACATGGTAAGTTTATCAGGCTAGAAGGGTCAGAAAGCCCACGGGGTATTAGGATTCCATTATGAGATTATTGTGGCAAATTGAATAAATTACCTGAAATGAATGAATTGTCTGGCAAGAGAAAAATTTCCAATCATCTGTATAAATACAAGGTCAGGAACAGTTCAGTTGGGAGTTCTGAGGTAATCCTAGATCATAAATTGACAAAGGAACAAGTAACAAAAAAGTAAAAGAAAATCCAGTTATGCAGAACTGAATACACAGGAGCATCATACGTAAGAGCTGTGCAGTAATCCTTTTACTGTCCTATGAGTCAGACCACAGTGGGAACACTACATTCAGTTTGATGCAACCATTTCACAAATTACCAACAGAAACAGGCCAAAGGAAATCAAGGGCAATCTGCATTTTATAAGCTATGATTCATGGGTTGAAGAATTAGGATTCTATAGACTAGTTTCTCATGGGAAAGAGGAAAACAGTCTTGAAATACATAAGAATTGCTGGAAAGAGGACAAGAATAATTGGTTTCTTTGTCCACTGTCACTGAATCATAAAATGACAGAGTTGAAAGGTACCTTCCACCACAGAACTGCAAATACTTGCCAGCTACAAGAAATTATGACACTCATCCTGCTTAATTAATCCTTTTTGCTTTCTGTGCCTCTTCCAATTGAGTTCCATGTCTTC
This sequence comes from Neodrepanis coruscans, assembly GCA_013400695.1. Lineage (NCBI taxonomy): Eukaryota > Metazoa > Chordata > Aves > Passeriformes > Philepittidae > Neodrepanis > Neodrepanis coruscans. The sequence goes on along the minus strand of VYZS01029956.1, from coordinate 23,945 downwards.
AGAATCATGACCTTATTGTCATGTCTTGTGTGCAGCTCCTGTGAGGTTATTTAATTTGAACCTGCCTCATTATAAACCAGGGCAATTGCACTCGAGCACTCAGATCCACCTGAGAAATGGTTGTATTCTCACATTTCAGGCCAAGGGATTCCAGCACTTCCTTAAGGTTGTAGATACTTCTCCAGAAAGTTTGGGCCACGGCCCCTGAAGTTATTGCTTCAGTGAAGAAAAGAAAGCCTCCTTCATATGAGTTTTTTGTCATTTACCAAATATTTTTTTTTCCTAGGCATCTCTTCTAAGCAAGGTAAGGAACAAGGGAGAACAGCAAAAAAAAGAAAGGCTAGCATTCCATTCCCCCACCCCCTCAGCCATCCTTATCCCTTTAAAGAATCAGCAATTCTGAATGTGCCAAAAAAAAATCCCCCAAAATGAGAACAATCATTACCAAGTCCTCAAATAATTTTCCTTCTCAACTAAAACAATCCGAAATGAGGTTTCTGAGACCAACTGGTGCATTACACATGCAATTGTTTTGTTTGGTTGATTTGATTTGCCTCAAGCTGCAATGTTAATTACAGNCATAGGAGTTTTTTGTCATTTACCAATATTTTTTTTTCCTAGGCATCTCTTCTAAGCAAGGTAAGGAACAAGGGAGAACAGCAAAAAAAAGAAAGGCTAGCATTCCATTCCCCCACCCCCTCAGCCATCCTTATCCCTTTAAAGAATCAGCAATTCTGAATGTGCCAAAAAAAAATCCCCCAAAATGAGAACAATCATTACCAAGTCCTCAAATAATTTTCCTTCTCAACTAAAACAATCCGAAATGAGGTTTCTGAGACCAACTGGTGCATTACACATGCAATTGTTTTGTTTGGTTGATTTGATTTGCCTCAAGCTGCAATGTTAATTACAGTGAAAAAGATAAACACAGACTCTGGTTAAATTTGCTAACAATCTTAAAAATAGAAGCTACTGCCCTGCTGTTAAACAAACACAGCATGCAAAGGCAAATGCAATTTAACAAAACCAACTCTGGTCACAGATTTGACTCTCAGCTGGATTACGTTGTTTTAAGTATCAGTTTTGTTTAATGTGTTTGGATTCAGTTTATGGAAGATAAAATAAGAAAATTATGTCCTGCCATGGCTGTACAATGCCTCTAGGGAAAGGATTTGGGAAGCACTGGGAATCAACACCTTTGAGTTATTCTACTGACATTGCAAACAACTTACACTGCTACTTATAAACTGGAATAACAGGCACGTGACCAATACCCATGGAGTATTTTATGACTGGAAAGCACTTTGGAATCATGTCATTAAAAGAAGTACACAGAAAAGAATGCAAAGTTCCTCAAGATGGTAATTAGGTGAAAATAATCCCCAACAGTTGTGATAATAGGATTGATTTATGTGGACAGCACTCCATCACACAAAGATCAATTTTTGCTCCATGCTTCACACATCCTCTTCTTACAGTCCAATTTGTTCAAGGTAATGCTGCATCAGGTATCATATCAAAAAGATTGGATCAACCTTTGGAGTCAGGTTGATCCCTAGGCAGCTGTTGTTGGTGACATAATCACTTTGAAGTAGGATATGCAATCACTGCATCTCAGGGGAAAAGGGGTTTATATGAATTCTGACTTGGCCTGGCTTGGATAAATAGGACCCTCAACAAAAGAGAGTTTTAGTGAATAATTGATTGTGATTTTAAGACCTTTTTCCTTTAAAATTAGTCTTTCAGAAATTGAAGTCCTGGTATATCAATGCTGGTTGGAAAGGACCTCTAGAGACCATCAATCCCACCTTCCACTTGAAGTAACATTTTATTATATTTCAGCAGAGCTGAAATTTTGTATCTTGCTGGTCCTCAGAAGCCTCGTAGTGCATCTTCACGGTGCTGTATAAGGAAAAACCACTGATCTAAATTGCTAGAACTACTTAACTCCTGCTTTTATTTTGTAGTTTCGAGATTTAAAGGGTTTCAGTCACCCCTTGCTACAGTCATAAGAACATTGCCTGTACTGAGCTGAAAGTGATGATTACGGCCCATAAGATTGATATAAAAATTCCCAGCTCTGGCACAGAAGTGCCAGACAGCGCCTGGCCCTGTTTTTTGTGGCAGGATTTTCCCATATCCTATTCATATATTCGTGTGAAATCCCTGGTTTTGGGCTCCATCCGCGGGGCGCTGCTGCCCTCTGCCGGCTGCTCCCCCCGCCTTACGTCACTGAGCTGTGACGTCATATCTGGAGCTCAGCATCGCCTGGGATGAGCCATCGGGACGGATTTGCCACCTGCAGAAATATAAGTGGCCCTGAGAAGGGCAATTTTGACACGGTATAAAATGTCCTGGTATATGCTGGGGCTGTACTGACCTATTTTGTCAATGTACCTGTGTAGAATCAGAGTTACAGAACCATTAGGGCTGGAAGAGACCTTTGAGAACATCAAGTCCAACCACTCACCCAGCACTACCCACCAAACCACATCACCCAGCTCCTCTTGAACACCTCTAGGAATAGTGGATGGTTCCAGAGCTTCCCTGGGCAACCTGTTCCAATGCCCAACCACCTGAATAGCGACAAGTTTTTTTCTAATATTAAATGTGAATCTCATCTGTCTCAAAACCTGTAGGATGAATGCTAAACTGACATTCACTGGCACTGTTAGTTTATTCCACTGGGTGGATTTTGCCTTTATCAGAGCATTATTTAGCAAATAAATTAGTTAGAAACAAGTTTCCTGGCTCAAGCCCAAGTAACTTGAGCGGTTTAGATTTTAAATTAGACAGACTCCCAGAGGTTGTTTTTGCCAAGGTGTGCCTTCTGCACATCAGCTGCTTGAGTCACATCTGAAATGTCCATTTGAATTGATAAAAAAACTGGTCTTTTTTTCTTTAGTCACATATATACATGTACTCAGGTTCTGTTCCAATTTCTGGCATTAAAAGAGGGTTTGGCTGTCCTGTTCTTGAGAGATAAAATCCACCAGGCATGACAGGGAAAATTGTAAGCACAAAAACCTATTGACTTTGCTGTCCCTGTGTGAGAGGAATGTTACAGGGAAGGATAAAGCAGGAGTAGATTACACTGATGGATCAGGCTTTCTTCAACAACTACTGGGCACTCATGCTGAGTTGACAATGGAAAACTTATGGACATAAAAGCAAAAATACCACTGGAACACTGATGTCACATAATAGCAATGGGACACTGGGAGAATTTCTCCATCTGGATGATGGAGCTTGGATGGTACAAAATGTAAATCAATCAAACACTTATGAAAAGTTTTAAGTCTCTTTATAAAAGTCTGATAGCATATGTTTAGATGTCTGATATGTTTAGTTGTAATGGAAGTAAGACAACCTGATTTGCTGGGAGTAGTGATCCTAAGGAACACATCAGTCCCTAAGTAACCAGAACCAACACCCTGTGGTTTGCATCTGCCTTCTCTATTGTCACTCACAT
>VYZS01029956.1:0-19860 GCA_013400695.1 Neodrepanis coruscans | reverse complement strand
GCCCTCTGCCGGCTGCTCCCCCCGCCTTACGTCACTGAGCTGTGACGTCATATCTGGAGCTCAGCATCGCCTGGGATGAGCCATCGGGACGGATTTGCCACCTGCAGAAATATAAGTGGCCCTGAGAAGGGCAATTTTGACACGGTATAAAATGTCCTGGTATATGCTGGGGCTGTACTGACCTATTTTGTCAATGTACCTGTGTAGAATCAGAGTTACAGAACCATTAGGGCTGGAAGAGACCTTTGAGAACATCAAGTCCAACCACTCACCCAGCACTACCCACCAAACCACATCACCCAGCTCCTCTTGAACACCTCTAGGAATAGTGGATGGTTCCAGAGCTTCCCTGGGCAACCTGTTCCAATGCCCAACCACCTGAATAGCGACAAGTTTTTTTCTAATATTAAATGTGAATCTCATCTGTCTCAAAACCTGTAGGATGAATGCTAAACTGACATTCACTGGCACTGTTAGTTTATTCCACTGGGTGGATTTTGCCTTTATCAGAGCATTATTTAGCAAATAAATTAGTTAGAAACAAGTTTCCTGGCTCAAGCCCAAGTAACTTGAGCGGTTTAGATTTTAAATTAGACAGACTCCCAGAGGTTGTTTTTGCCAAGGTGTGCCTTCTGCACATCAGCTGCTTGAGTCACATCTGAAATGTCCATTTGAATTGATAAAAAAACTGGTCTTTTTTTCTTTAGTCACATATATACATGTACTCAGGTTCTGTTCCAATTTCTGGCATTAAAAGAGGGTTTGGCTGTCCTGTTCTTGAGAGATAAAATCCACCAGGCATGACAGGGAAAATTGTAAGCACAAAAACCTATTGACTTTGCTGTCCCTGTGTGAGAGGAATGTTACAGGGAAGGATAAAGCAGGAGTAGATTACACTGATGGATCAGCCTTTCTTCAACAACTACTGGGTGCTCATGTTGAGTTAACAATGGAAAACTTATGGACAAAAAAGCAAAAACACCACTGGAACACTGATGTCACATAATAGCAATGGGACACTGGGAGAATTTCTCCATCTGGATGATGGAGCTTGGATGGTACAAAATGTAAATCAATCAAACACTTATGAAAAGTTTTAAGTCTCTTTATAAAAGTCTGATAGCATATGTTTAGATGTAATGGAAGTAAGACAACCTGATTTGCTGGGAGTAGTGATCCTAAGGAATACATCAGTCCCTAAGTAACCAGAACCAACACCCTGTGGTTTGCATCTGCCTTCTCTATTGTCACTCACATGCATATCCTCTGCTCAACTGGAGCCTTCCCAAGCCTCCTAGCCNATGGAGCTTGGATGGTACAAAATGTAAATCAATCAAACACTTATGAAAAGTTTTAAGTCTCTTTATAAAAGTCTGATAGCATATGTTTAGATGTAATGGAAGTAAGACAACCTGATTTGCTGGGAGTAGTGATCCTAAGGAATACATCAGTCCCTAAGTAACCAGAACCAACACCCTGTGGTTTGCATCTGCCTTCTCTATTGTCACTCACATACATATCCTCTGCTCAACTGGTGTCAGTGAGCCTTCCCAAGCCTCCTCAAGCTAACAAGCCACAGGCATAACAGGGGCAGTTTGTACCTCTCAGCTGTTGGCCCAGCTGAGCCAGGTGTCAGAAAACACCTCTGTGAGTTATGCACCAGTGTGTTTTCCAAGGACTGACAAAACCAAGAAAGCATGACTTATGGTAAAGAAATAAGGAACTGGTTTATCAGAGGAAACCTCAATACACACTCACAAAAAATAAAGATGTGGTTCAATACCACATGCCTCATTCAGTAAAAGCAGAAATTCAAATGATTGAGTAAAAGCTGTAAATTTTTTCTGGATTCACATTTATATAGGGCCTGGTTTGTAGTGGACTAATTCTCTTCTCTTGAAAGCCAAGCCCACCACACAGACACTAATCTGTTCAATAGTCTCAAAAATAGGTGTCAGTGAGAATAAGGTATTTGAAACTACACCTTCACTCACTTTTTCCACTTCAATTTACCATCCTTTCCCTCAGTTATGTTGTGTTCAGTTTCAAATTCACAGAAAATTAAGAGCTGCTGCTTGTGTTCTGTTCAGAAGTGCTGCTGGAAAAATGTTGCACTTCCTGAGTTGGCAGGTTTGTATTTCTTTTGAGGCAGGGACAGATTGATGGATTAGGATTGCTGGTAAAATTAAGATTTGGAATGAAGATTAGAGTTTGGTAATGGAATAAAGTGGTGCAAAGATGAGTCAAAGGCTTTCTTTGAGGTTTATAAACTGTAAAACAAACTCTAATGCCCCTGCTAGGGGATTACTATCTTCATGTAGATCCTGGACTGGAAATGTTTATTGGTTTTATGTGAAGCTCTAGAATGCCATGTACAAGTAGAGTTCTACAAAACCCAGTTTGGAAGCCAAATCTGAAAGTATCCCAGCTGTTAAAATACTGGATATGCCAAGGTTTGTCATAACTAGAACATCAGCAACCCAAGGCCTCCAACACCCTGCAAACCTGCATTAACCTGCATTAAGCTTGAAAGAGAAATCACAGGAATGCAGCCATCCCAGAGCCTGCCACCACAGCAGGAGAGCATCCTGCCAGCAGGTTTACTCATTGCTGTAATGAGCACAACAAGATGAGAAAGTTCTCTTAACTATTACAGGAAACCATTTTCCATCACAGTCCTTTCAGTGTTTTACCAAGGCTGCAGGAGGAAATTCTGCCTCCAGGCTCCTGCCCTTGGAACATGCGGTGGTGGTGCAGGGACAGCAGCGCTGAGCTGTGACCCCTGAGCGAGGGCACCGGGAGTCGCTGTGGGAGTAACTCCCGGGGAAATTAAGTGACATGAGCAGCGTCAGAGCTCCGCTCCCGCAGCCTCCCCTCCCGTCCAAGGATGTCACTAATGTGCCTCGGATTACGTTTGCCTGTGCTGTGCCACAATCACCTTCTCACTGCAGCACAACAGGGGTGTGCAGACACGAGGGAGTTGCTGTGGCCACACCGTAAATCAGAGACAGAGCAAGAACCTGAACTGAGTGATGCACAGAGCCAGTTCCTCTGCTCTATCAAAAACGCATCCTGTAATTTCACAGCCATATACTGTTTCTTAGTGTAGTCAAGCACAAACTATTTAAGGCAGGGATTCCCTCAGCATGTAATTGTATGTTACATAATAAGAGTTATGTGTCTAATTGTTAATGGGAAAAAAAGAAGTGTAACAATAATAATTGCTATGATTCCTGCCTTCCCTAGTAGTGCCTATTTTCCTTGAAGTAATCAGGGACTTGTTGCTAGGTAGTTAATATTGAAGGTACCCTAAATATTTTAATATGTCTATGCCTGCTGTTTCTAGGCAGCAATATTTGTTTATGATATTGTTATCCAACCCTACCTTATATCCTTTATTAAGTGTAATCTAATATATCCATACACTTACACCCCAGTCCTGACACTTTTTTTCCACAGGGTAGTATATTGAAGTAACTAGTGGTAAGAATTATAAGATACCTTTGATGTAAAAGATTTAATCTTTGTCAGGAGCACTGGTAGCTACAATCTTTGAAATTGAACTAAATACTTAAATTAAGCCATTTAAAATTTGGTATTGCTTCTGTGCTTTTTCAGCATGCCAAAATTTTAAGGTAAATCATATGGTTTCAGTCCTTTGGGTGGAGAGAAGCCCAATTTGGGTTGACTTACAGTCACCTCCATCCTTGTCCTCATGCTTCCAGGCTTGTTCCAACTTCAGTGCTGGCTTTATACAGTGTGCAGGCATGCAGAAATTTTGATAAATGTTTGAATTTAATGGCTCTGGATCAAGATCCACCTTTAATTGCAGAGATAAATTAGACTTGAACTCCCAGCTTTTTTTTGACCAAACTTTCTAAACAATTAAGAAAAATCTTCACATGCAAATCTGCTCTCTCTCACTCTTTCATAAGAGGTAATAGGACAAGGCAAAGAAATATCTCATGGTCATTGAAAAGGCAGCTGAGGAGAGCAGGAATGGAGATGAGAGTTCATCATTAATGGTGACACTGAGCAAAGGTTCTGGGGACCAAACACCCACCAACACATACCAGTGCCTAACTAGGGGTAGGTGTTATCATTTCATCAATCCTTTNGACCCCTGAGCGAGGGCACCGGGAGTCGCTGTGGGAGTAACTCCCGGGGAAATTAAGTGACATGAGCAGCGTCAGAGCTCCGCTCCCGCAGCCTCCCCTCCCGTCCAAGGATGTCACTAATGTGCCTCGGATTACGTTTGCCTGTGCTGTGCCACAATCACCTTCTCACTGCAGCACAACAGGGGTGTGCAGACACGAGGGAGTTGCTGTGGCCACACCGTAAATCAGAGACAGAGCAAGAACCTGAACTGAGTGATGCACAGAGCCAGTTCCTCTGCTCTATCAAAAACGCATCCTGTAATTTCACAGCCATATACTGTTTCTTAGTGTAGTCAAGCACAAACTATTTAAGGCAGGGATTCCCTCAGCATGTAATTGTATGTTACATAATAAGAGTTATGTGTCTAATTGTTAATGGGAAAAAAAGAAGTGTAACAATAATAATTGCTATGATTCCTGCCTTCCCTAGTAGTGCCTATTTTCCTTGAAGTAATCAGGGACTTGTTGCTAGGTAGTTAATATTGAAGGTACCCTAAATATTTTAATATGTCTATGCCTGCTGTTTCTAGGCAGCAATATTTGTTTATGATATTGTTATCCAACCCTACCTTATATCCTTTATTAAGTGTAATCTAATATATCCATACACTTACACCCCAGTCCTGACACTTTTTTTCCACAGAGCAGTATATTGAAGTAACTACTGGTAAGAATTATAAGATACCTTTGATGTAAAAGATTTAATCTTTGTCAGGAGCACTGGTAGCTACAATCTTTGAAATTGAACTAAATACTTAAATTAAGCCATTTAAAATTTGGTATTGCTTCTGTGCTTTTTCAGCATGCCAAAATTTTAAGGTAAATCATATGGTTTCAGTCCTTTGGGTGGAGAGAAGCCCAATTTGGGTTGACTTACAGTCACCTCCATCCTTGTCCTCATGCTTCCAGGCTTGTTCCAACTTCAGTGCTGGCTTTATACAGTGTGCAGGCATGCAGAAATTTTGATAAATGTTTGAATTTAATGGCTCTGGATCAAGATCCACCTTTAATTGCAGAGATAAATTAGACTTGAACTCCCAGCTTTTTTTTGACCAAACTTTCTAAACAATTAAGAAAAATCTTCACATGCAAATCTGCTCTCTCTCACTCTTTCATAAGAGGTAATAGGACAAGGCAAAGAAATATCTCATGGTCATTGAAAAGGCAGCTGAGGAGAGCAGGAATGGAGATGAGAGTTCATCATTAATGGTGACACTGAGCAAAGGTTCTGGGGACCAAACACCCACCAACACATACCAGTGCCTAACTAGGGGTAGGTGTTATCATTTCATCAATCCTTTGGAACTAAAAATCACCGTGTTTTTGGCCACTGGGCAACACTGCTTTAGGTTTTCCTTGGTTTAATCTCATTTTTATTTAAATAAAATAGAAAAACTCATGCTGGGTTAAACAGATTTTACACTCTGAGCTGTGCACTTGGAGAGGCAAGAGAGACTGCTGACGACTCCTATTCTTTGCCACAGATCTATATGAGCTGCAGAAAACATGTTATCTCCCTGCCAGCCTTGTGGGAAATGCAGAAGGGAATTATTCATTTCATTTCTGCATATGGAAGGAGCTGACCTTTCCTGTCAAGAAAGAAATGGATGGGAACTCAAAGTTCATGAAATGATGAAAAGCAATGAATCAGGGCTTCAAGTAACCCATATAGATGAGTTTGCAAACCTCACCTGTTCACTCTCAGGGGCCACAGAAATACAGTAAAGCCAGGCTAATACCCCATTGTTGCTAAATTAAGTGTATTTCTTTTACTGTTTGAAAGCTCAGATAACGCCTCATTTTTAAAAATAATTTTATATTTGTGAAGGTAGCTGAACAGCCCTGCAGACAGATCATCTATACACTAGGTAGATATAATAGAAGTAGTAGTACTTCAAAGTTTGTTACCTTTTCTTGCCTGCTCCTCATTAGTAGAACAGGTACCATATTTCATTAGGAGCTAATCATTTTCATCTCTGTTCTCTCTACAGCCTTTTCACCAAGATTTCCAACAATGTTGTCCACGCAAACTCTATCAGTGAGTTCTGTATTTGTTGTGGAACACGTCAGAGAACATTGCACACCCTCCTTGAATACACGTCAAATGTAAAGAACCAGAGATAAAGAGCTCCATATTCCATGTTTAAAGGACACATGAAGTGCGTTTTTACAGATCAGTGCCCTTTGGAATTATTTTCTGAAATATGTGTGGCAAATGTGTTTTTCTTCTTGTAATCTGAAATGTAACATGAGGTGCTCCACTTCTGCTTGCCCTGCAGTTTGCTGGTGCAGGGACACATGGAAACTCCTTTCATGCAGATTTCCAGCTTCTGGACAGAGCAGTGGAAATTCTGGTAGGAAACAACTGAACTGACCTCTTTTATTTTTTTGAAATTCCTCATTTATAAATTCTGGAAAGGTATTTGACTGAGAATTGGTATGTTCCCTTGCTTTGTAACCAGCTTCTTCCCCATCTTAAAATAACTCCTGCTTTGGACTGCATGGGCAGGTATACAATTACACTGGTCTCTAGTATTACACAGATGTGTTGTTTGTGTAGAGCTTGGAAATCCAAATTATCCTGTATAAAAGGCTGTCCCTTTGTGTAGCAAGACTAATGTATCTTAGTGTCACCCATTTCTCTTTAAGCAAATGCTTCATCTTTAGAGAAAAATAGTTTAAGCACCCTCACTCATCTGGCTCTCCTGTAAATTTACAATATTTCTACCACATAAGTAGAAGGTGAAAGTGCCAATAAAATCATTGCAACTACTGCTAAAATGATGGTGCTCATATTTCATTAATGACAATATTATATATACATATATATCTCCAGAGAAATTTGGCTTTTGAGGTTTTTTTATAGTTAACTTCTGCCTTCAATCTGTATTCTACAGAGCTCAGATTAGTTATTTCTAAAGGCTTCCTTTACCCAAGTGGCCCAGAAGGGATGTATTTGTTGCTGTCAGAAAAATTGTGTTACTAACAGCTTTTGTAACAAACCCAAAGATTTATATTTATATTTGAACACTTACAGCATTTAAATTTGGTTCTAAGACACCTGTGTTTTATTTCTTGGACACAACAGGACCAAAGCCACAGAAATTACTGCCCATATTAGTCCTTTCATCTAAGCCCATTTTTCCCTCAGGTTTGTGTCCATGATGTAGCAGTGCCTTCTGTTTGGTTACCTGCATATTTTAAAAGATCCATACATGAACATCTAAGGGAGGAGACTGAAAACCTCACAAATTCAAACCTCCTCATAAGCATACCTTGATTGACACTTGTCCTCTTCAGCAGCTATATGCCAGCCACCAGAAGCTTCTTCTTGAAAAGTTCCATGAGAGATCCTCACTAAGGATGCTGAGCTTTCATAGGGTGCCTTACATTGCTGTTGGAGTGCAGGGCCACAACCTGCCTCTCCAAACTGCTGTGCAGCTTTCCTGCCTTCTGGGTGGAGTTTGATTCATACTCCTTTCCTTCCCCAGCTTGTCTGCAAACACAGCTGAGCCAACACAAAGGTGGAGGTAAAACATATCCCAGATAAAGGGCTTGTGCCTCCCACTGGAGAAAGAGAGGAATTGAACAGCAGAGAGCACAGGCTGCCTGAGCATGTTCTGGGGCACAACAATCTGCTGCCCCTTCCTCAGGGCAGGGTAAAGTTTGGCTGTGTGTAAATAAATAGTCAAAATGCTATATTTATAGGAAACACAATGCCTTGCCGCTGTGATAGTTTAAATATAGAGAACAGGCCACTACTGGCATTTAAAATATCACTAGCTGGACAAGATAATGCACTAAGAACATAGCCCAAGCTTTTACTGTGCTTCCACATACAGGCTTTTCATAGCCCTCTTGCTACTTTTAAATGAGCTGAAACAGTGCCTTTCACTGACTTGGGGACTGTTTGCTGTTTGAATAAATGCTTGATATTTACTCAGTTTTTTTGAAATGGCTACTGCAAATGCACCATGTATTTGAACACTGCATTCAACAGCACATTTGTTGCTTGCTGTGCGCAGCTGTATTTGCAAAGTAACGTGATGTAACATAATTCTTTTGGTGAGTATTAAAACCCTAATTACTTTCTGAGTTTTAAAGCCAAGTTACCCAGGCTCTAGCCACACACCAGCCAGCACCATACTGCAGAAATGCAGGTTAATGTAAGAATCTTCTTCCTCTCCTCTGCCAGCTCCCCACATTGTTGGTACCAATGCAAGGAAGCAAGCAGGCTCTGCAGAGCAGGTCAGGAGCTCACAGGGAATGGGTAGAAATCTTCAGCTGCTTCCTCCTTGGCTACTCCCTCCTCTCAGCCCTCATGCAGAATCTGTAGTTATGCAGATGTGTCAAGACATATATGCTGGATTGGGAGCAGTTTAGTCTTGAGTAACAGAGGAAACAAAGAGAGACTATGACTCAGAGCAACTGTCTCCCAACTCAGCAGCTCCAGGGCAGCCAAATGTACTTGCCCTTATTAGGCCAGATCATGAAACCTCACTTCATTCTGAGTTGTACCTAATTCTGCAGTAGTATCACTGACTTCAATAACCAACTTATAAAGTACCACTTGGGAGAGCGTAGCTCTACCTCCAGCTTTGCTTCTTACAAGAACCCCATCAGTTGTCATTAAATTTGACTCCACCTACTCTGACTAACATCTAATAGTACAACATGAATCAGGCTCCATTGCCAACAGATGACATGTTTTAAAAAGCTAGCACCTGTTTAACCTCCTGTAAATAGTACATTTTTAAGAATATAATCTCAGTTTGCACTGTGCCATCTCAGTTAATGAGGTGGGTTTGATCTGGATTATGTTAGTGGACTACTAAGCAAAACCATTCAGAGACAGGGCCTCATGCCTCCCCCCCAGGTTTTGCTTCGAGAGCTCAATTCTAAAAACCCATAGCTGATTTTCCTCAATTTAAGTATTTTTGTCCCATGATGTCAGGGATGTGTGTCCTCAGCTGAAACGTAATCCTGGATGAGCAATGTGCCACTGAAGTGAGTTCATGCAAGAATTATGCAGGCAGATGAACTTTCACACCTCTTCTGCTAGAATGCCTACAATGCTGCTCCCAAAGCTAGAAGAGCCAAAAGGTTCCAAGACATTGTGTATTCTTCCATGATGATGTTGACAATCAAAATGAAACTAAAAGAATCACCCCTCTTCCTACAACTAAGCAGACAGTCCACAGTCCAACTGTTATTTCAAAAACACCTGTTACAGTACATGTTACTTTAAAATAGAGTGACAGTTCTCAATGACCAATTTTAACCTGCCTCTTAAAAAAACAGATTTTCAGATGGGTTTAAACCCAATTTTCAATCCACCTTCATGATTCAGAGTGTAGTTCAGTAAGTAATCAATTGCCTTACAAAGCTATATTGAAGCTTTCCTCCTATGCTGTAAACCTGCAATCAGGTAAAAAAAGATTTAATTTTACAAATGCAAATCAATGGTAATTTCTGGAGTTTGCTCAGGACTCCTTCCTCCCTTGCACTCATTCTGTACTGGTCTCACCCTGCTGCTTTCATTTTACATGGATGCAGCTGAAGTATGTTTAATGTCCCTTACTTAAGTGTAGGTTGCTAATAGAACAAAGTATTGCTTAAGCTGTTCACCAAATGAGAGGAATCACATTGCTCCTACAAATTGTGTTTGGCTGGAAATTCAAAAGTAGCCATTACTAAATCACTAATGACTTTGTAGAAGAATTTAAGATGCTGTAAATTTCTGTAGATACAGATCCTAATGTTATAAACATTTCTGTTAAATAGTCACTCCTGGGAAGAGGGGGAAAATATTAAGTCAGATTCCTTCCTGAATCCATAGACTTGACACAGCAACAGCATCAAAAGGGAAGAAGTGAGTGGAGAAAAGCACATTTTGGTCTTGATGAGGAAACAGCTGTCAGACTTCAGCTACAATGCTGCACTAACAAATCTCTGTGTTTAGAAGAGTGTATCTAAACCCAATTACTGCCTTCACATTTCCAGCTTATAAAATCACAAGACTAAATTAGGCTTCCATATTATTTTATTTCCCTCTTAAAATATAGCATTGAAGTCCTGCACACATATAAATATCCCTACAATTTCTTACACACTTTCTATCCATCATTACTTAAAGTGCCCGACTGTGAACATTAAAAATAAAAACATTAATGTTAAGAGTGGCTATACTTGGAAGAGGACTGGTATTCTGACAATGCAGGCCACTGATTTTACAAAAATCACCTGCAAAAGAATACACCCTAAACAACACGCATCAAGATTAACCCTGGAGTAGTTTGTTTTTTTCCACTCAACTGATCTAAAAGCAATTCATGTACAGGGTTTATTTTTGAAACATGTCTTTTACATAGTGTAAGAATAAAGGATAAATGCATTACTTTCTTTCTAACTCCCTCCTTTCCCCACAAAGTGTTTACTGTGTCCCAAGCTGCTATGTTGATTAAAACCAGTTGAAAAGAGCTCCGGAAATGCATGCAACTTAAAATTCATTTAAACACACTTTAAGTTATCAAGTCTGAGAGATTTTAATTTCAGCACGTAGCTATGGTTCAGTTGGGTTATTAGATGTGTTTGTTGTAGTAGCAAGATTGGTAAACACTTCTTCCTTAGTTTCAGGCTGATGTCTTTCCATTTTGGTTTCCTCTTTAGCATTTTTATTACTGGTATCTCCCTTGCTCTTGACTACCACAGGCTCAATCTCCATGATTTCCTGTGGTGGCTTAGGCTCTGGACAATTTGGCTGAAGTCCATCAACTTGAACAGGTTCTGGGACGTCTTCTGCTTTCTGCTCAAGTTTTTCCAAAATGGTCTGGACCTTCCTTACACCATCTCTCCTGGCCTGGCGCACATCCGCACGACCCTCTGGGTCCACTGAGTCTAGGGCTAGCAACTCTTTGGTCAAATACTCTTCAATCATCAAGTATTTTTTGTCAGTTTTCTTGCCTTCAAAGGAGTTGACTGCCTGCTCAAGCATTTGTACTTTCTCCAGAATCGCTTCCACTTTCAAAACACCAGGATGCTTTTGAGGTTCTCCCGTTTCCATCGTCTTCGGCGGCGGCGCTTCTTCAGGAGGAGGCCTTTCCTGTGGGGGAACAACCTTAGCTGGGGAAGGAACCTTTTTATCAGCTTTCTCTGCCATGGCTGGAGCCTTCTGGGGTGGTAGTTTGGCATCAGGCTCTTGGTGGGTGACCTGAATTGGGATATATGTTGACGGTGCCTCAGTTTCGGGTGGTGGGGCTGCCTTGTTCTCAGGCTTGACTTCAACAGGAGGGGGTGGTCTTGGGGGCTCTTGAGGTGGGACTTGTTGCTGAGAAACCTGGTGAGCAAGGCAAGTGTTGTGTTGAGACACAATGCTCCTGATTTCCTTCTAAAGCACAAGGAATCTAACATGCAGTTTTCTGTACTCCAGCAGTGCAATTTTCACACACACAGGATGATTAATCTTTTCTGTGCATTTCTGAATGTTAGTGTGTTAAACTAAAAAACAGCACTGTGCTGGATTGATACTATTTTCAAGCTATTGCAGACTGAAGCATCAACCAACTCTCACAAAGATTAAACTTCAACACAACAAATCCTGCCCATGGCTCAATAAAATCAGTCCCAGGAACAATTTTGTAAAACAGTCTCAGAGCAAAACCTTCACCTGACTTAAGTCAATCAGATTTGTTGCAGCTGACTACAGCACAGTCAACACTTCTTCCTGTGTGTCACTAAATGAGAGCTCATCTTTAAAAGCCAACTACACTTTGAGCTTTAATCACATTTTGGGTTATTCTCATCCTGTTTTCAGGACATTCTTTTTTTTTTTTTTGCTAGTGCTTATTTTTACTGCTTTTATCTTTAGCATATTTCCATGCAGAGGTTACTGTGTCAATCTTATTACACTGTAGCGATTAGAGACAAGCCTTGGGATTACCCCAGATCTATGTCACCAAATCAAAAGTCTCTTGAAACTGAGATTAGTTCTGAAATCTTAGCAGAAAACTGAAATTTGTAAGATCTGCATTTTCCTTCCCCTGACACCCCATTTACTTATTTGTGCACCTGTATAAGGATTTTGCAAGATACCAGTTCAGCTCTCATGGATTTAGATGGGTGACATGTAATATCTATATTTTATTTAAACCAAATAAGTAAATGGCCTGCACTGACAACCTGTTATTGCTTTACCCATTTTAAACAAAATTTGATTAAAGAGTGCAAATTCTCACTCATAAAAATCAACTAGCACTATGACCTAGAATATTCCATTAAATCTTAAGTCTTCCTTGTTTTGTCCTAGCACCTGTGTTTTTAAAAACATTAACCTAATTCTGCCCCTGTCATTTTTAATGTGAAATCTCTCCAGAGAGGAAATCAAGGCTTATTTCTGTACATAATCCCTTCCGCACACTCACAGTTGTCTAATCCTCAGTAGTCTTTAACTGCAGTTTTAATAAGAACTTTATCATGGACAAAATGTTCACTGAGCAACAGGTTCTATGACCAAGAGCAAGCTTCAAGTTGGAAGAATAAAAAGCTTTAAGATTAGATTTTGCTAATACTTTTTCTTCATAGCACAGAATTACTTTGTGCATCTGATGCTATCCCTAAAAGGCTCCGAGACATCACTGAAATGTATTTGCATAGATGTCACAAATCCCACACCCCTGATTTTCTTCTCATAAACATAATGCAACAACAGTGACCTCACTGTAATTACACCAAATTATCCTCTGACGAGAGAAGACCAAATCGTGGCTTAAATCACATTTCAGTGATCCAAAGACTCCACAATCCTGATAGACGGAAAGACAACTCGCCGCTAATGCTATCTCAGCATCTCCCAGTCTGTTTAAACCTAGGAATGGAGCCTGCTTTACATGTTTTCATCTGTATGTCACTACAAGCTAATTTTTTCAGCTCTAGCCACACTCAAGTCCCTTCCCCACTCTACATACCTGGGGTCTGTCTACAACTGTCTGCACTCTGATGGGAGCTGGGGGCTGTATCTGGGTGGTGACTCTGGCCGGGGAGCTCTCCCGACTCCTCTGAGCCACTCTGAACGGAGACTGTGCCCTCGTCGTCTTGGGCTCCCTCTCCTCCGGCTGAATTTTATGGAACACCGGCTGGTGGGCTTGGTACTCGCTCTGCTGGGCAGGGTAGTGTGTCTTCTGTGCCTGATGGTAGGTTTGCGTCGGTTGACGTGGGATATTTTCATGGATCACAGGAATTGGGATATAACCACGAGGAAGCTGATGGCTTCCTGCGTTGGGTCTGCCAGAGGACTGAGGGGAAACTGTTGGAGAATCAGATGATCCAGGAGGTTGAGGCTGCCACGAAAACAAAACCCATTAGTAAATTTTAACCATTTTTCGCTCGCAATGCTTTTTATCTCCAAAGAGAAAAAAGAGACAGTCATCATAGAAACTGAACTTGTGTTTCAGCATCTAAGGGCTCAATTTCCCTGTTTCTTTGGCCAAGGGCCTCACTAGACAAACCACAGAAGTTGTGAGAGCATCATCATAACAAGTAGAAACCTGAGCTACAGCATTCCCAGCCCTCAAATTAGCAGGGAGTGGATGCTCAGTCAGAACATTTGCTGCTTTCACATTGCTGTTCCTGTCTAAACCTGTTAAATTTTGAGGTAAACTAAAGCTAAGCAAATAAATTATAAGCTGGAGACAGAAATCAAACCCCTAACAGATTTTGAATGTTTTGTCGGGGTGTTTTTTTAAAGTATGCAATTAATTTGGTGGCAGTTTATGGCAATGCATATAGGGCTAATGCTCCCTTTCCCTTCATCTCCTGGACCTCATCCCACTGGCACCAACAGTGAGAGCTGTACTGGCTTAGACCTACTGGTAGGAACAAGCACTGGGCTGAGCCGCTGCAGAATCCAGTTCTTGGCATGTTCCAGGTTGTGGGTCTGCAGTTTGGGGAAAGGCAGGTTGCTCCCAGCTGCCTTCCAGCTCCTGCTGTGTCCATCACCTCACCTGCTCTGCACCAGCTCCAGCAGCTGATTTCCTGATGGGTGTGTTATACAGTGAAAGGCCAGGTCAGACTAGAGCTGGCAGAGGAGAGGGCAGGGTAACACAGCCAGGAGGCAAGAGAAGGGCAGGCAGGACAGAAGGGGGAACAAGACCCTTCTTTTGGTGCTGGTGAACTGCTCAGCTGCCCATGAAACAGCAACCAGAATAAATAAATGCTGATTTGCACTGTAGCACCCATCACTGGCACTACTGGTGGCCTTGCTGACAGGCAGTTTAAGGTCACCAAGGCTCTGGTCAGTTGACAGCCACACTGCACTGCCTAAGTTTGTAACAGCAAGTTCTGAGGTTCTTTGTTATTTCTAAGGACTTAAATGGTACAAAAGACACTTTTCTGAAGCCACTCTGCACACAGGGCAAAGCTGTACAGAGTTTGAAGGAGGAAAAGCTGAACCTCTTGTCCTGGTACTGGATGGACAAGGCATCATTAGTCAAGACAGCTGAGAAACCTGCCAACAGGATTTTAATTACATTGTTCAGACTCCAAATAGGTTTCAGAGAAGATGTCACTACTGCTGAATTACAGACCTGATATGTTTTCATCTCAGTGAAAGCTGAATTTCCTGCTCATCTTACTTTGAATAAAAATGAGGTTGGTATTTCCATATATTACAAGAATACCAATTTGCTAGTTCTATACAAGGAACAGGCCAACCAAAATCCTAAATCCTAAACACAAAACAGGCAGGGTGACTTTTTTCAAAGACGTTTGTAGATTCTAAATATTTTCACATGCCACTGGATGACAAAAACACTTTACAATTCACTTTTAAATCTGCATATATGTAAATGCATACACTTTATACAACTGAAACATTAAATTAGGGAACAACTTCTGAAGTGGCCTGGGTTGTTGGCTGACTGGACACTTTTGCCTCTCCCACTTTGTTCACTTCAGTTTCTGACTCATGGAGCAGAACACAAGAGACATGTCTGTATCCTCCACTTCCAGGGGAACCTGTATAAACCCTGCAACAACCCTCCTCTGCTGCAGGACCTGCACAGCTCAGAGGCCCCTTTTTGCAGAATCCTTTACATGGATTTATCTCTGCAGAATCATTCCAGAACTGAAGCAGGTGGTTCTAGAAAAAACCTACACCTTTACGCTGCCATGACTGTGCAATTTTGCACTTTAACACTCTGAAAGCAGCGAGAAAATGTAACCCTGTGGTGAGTTTGGCTTTCTGAAGGAGAAACTACCCGTGTGACATTCAGGTCATAAACGCTGAAAAGCCCAGAGCAAACACAGCCCAGCAATGCTGACACTTACCTCGGGCCCGTGTGTGGCCGGGGCTTGTGCTGCTGCAGCTGCCGGTGTCTGTCCACATTGTTTATCCGTCTGAGCAGCCTCTGCCGCTCCCCTTGGAGGGGACTCGGGGCTGGAATAGGCCCCTCTGAGAGGTGGCTGTGCCTGCACCGTGGAAGGCACAGCTTCTGTCTTGTACCTCTGCAGGCCAGGCTGTGGGGCAGCAAAGCAGGGGTGCTGCTGTCTGCCGTCGATGCCCTCGTGGATGACGGGAATAGGGATGTAGCCAGCCCGGAGCTTGGGGTACCCCATGTTTGCTTCTCTGGCCGGCAGCTGCTTGGGGCTGTCGCGAGATGGGCCGTTCGCTGATGACTGGCCTTCCTGGAAGATAAGAACATCACATAGCACATGTTGGGAGCTCAGTAAAGCCAGGAAGGAAAAGCTGCCCTAAAAGTCTGGCCTAAAAGCAGCATCAGCTGTGTATGAGGAGCTTAGACCCTCTCAGGTCTGTGCAGGGCAGCAGGTGCTAACACTGCAGGCAAGAGGAAGCAAGTTAAAAAAATCTGCTCATTTATGAGGCTTTTACCCCCACTTCTCATAAATACTAACTTGGGCTTTAAAATACCTGCCTAATCACAACAGGGTATTTTATTTACCATACATCACTAGCATTTAGCCATCAGCCCACCCTCTTTAGATGGAGCTTATCCAATCTTACAAGTGCCCAGGGGATCAGAGGCATTTCCTTTGCACCTTTCAGAACACAACAGTGCTACAGATAACATTTGAAAATGCATTTTCAAGGAAGACTAATCCCATGGGAAGCACAATGCTTGTTAGTGTTGCTCTTCCTCCTGGCTATCTGAAGAAATACTGATGTTGCACACTGAAAAATTTATTTACTTACAGCTAAGGGAGGACTCACTTCAGTAAACATTGAGGGAGAGGGGAGAGGAAGACACGATGGCCTAACAAAGAGGAAAACACTGAAAATCAAGATGCAAAAAATCCCTGTGTGGTCCGAGTGCACTCACTGGACAATGTCAAAGCTCTGGCAAAGGTGGAAGTGGTTTGTACTGAGAGCCTTCACAAGTCCTCTAGTAAGTTCTTCCTGCATCGGTCATTCTATTTTGAGACCCCGCAAGGGCCAAGTTCCAGATGTATCTCTAAGTCAGATCATGTAACAAGCACCTCTGTCATTCAGAGGGTAATGTCATTATTCAGTAAGAGGAGAATTTAATAAGGGACATATGGTGCAAGTGTTGGAAATACTATTTTTAAAGAGTTGTTTAAGCGGCAAAAATATTTCATGTTGCTCCTGTACACATTAATATCCTAATTCTTTAGGAATCAACTGTTTTACCAATCAGATTATCAGTGTTCTTTCTATATGACAGTATCCCCTTAAAAAGCAAATTCTGAGAATTCCTGTAAGCAATGAAACTTCAGAGAATAAAGGCTGTTATTTAGGGAAGCTAATAAAGACAAAAACCACGGAAAGGAACAAGTTCAAAGTCTGAGCCTGGATGTTCCATTTCCTTTTACTCATTAAAAAAACCTCCACAAAGAAAGAATCCTAGAAGAGGCACAGAGGAGAGCCAGGCCTAGAAAGTTCGCACAGAGCAGCCATCTGAAGTTGGCTTTTCCAGCTGCAGAACAAGGATGATCTCATGCCAAGGTCTGCACCAAGATCCACTGCCACAGATGAGTCACTTGAAATTCACCCTACCAGGAAGCCACATTCCTCTGCTCAACACAGACTGTCCAGGGGCTTTCAGAATCCCACACACTGACAAACATTTGTCAGTTCACCTTCTACCAGCACAGCCCTGAGCCCCCAACATTCCCGGCAGCCACCTCTCCCGGGGACGTCAGCAAACTGCATTTGCCGGAAAATAAATCTGAGGTGTGCTCAGCCAACAGCAATGCGAGGCTGGGCCACAGCCAAGTGTCCACGGGGCGAGCAGAGCTGAGCTGGGAGGGAAAATGATGATTCCACAGTCAGAAGAAGCACTTTGGTGCTCCGAGCTGACTCCAAGCACTGCACCCCGAGTGCAGCAGCTGCTCTGCACAGATTCCCTGCTGGAGTCACTTGAGCACCCACAGCCAACCACCCCACCTGCAGCCACAGCTCCCATTGCTATAAGAAAGGAGATTTTCTCACTTCCAGTGTCTTTGTGGGAAGGCTTGGTGTTGGGAAGGGTTTAGGAGCTGGGTGGACCAGCAGCACCTCTAAATGCCCTGACAGGAGAAGGCTGTGAGCCAAACTTGCTCCATTCCCCCTGGGTGTACAGAGCTGTCTGAAAGGGGTTGTTAGCTCCTCTCTTGACATTTTTGGGGTCTGCAATGTTTTGAACTGCTCCATCTGGGCATAAGACCTCCAGTCTTCTGGAATAAACCACAATGATAAATCATTGCCAAGGATTCAACATGGACAGTGTCCCCTTGCATGAACCTCCCCCCTTCAGAAGTCCAACCACAGGCTTCCCCTTGCTTGTCTTCATGTTCAGACCCGTGAGGCTGCCCTTGTTTTGAACCTCCTTAGCAATCTGAGAAATCTGCCACTGCAACTTAAGCCCTCACAAGAAACACAAAAGCAGCAGCCCAGAACCAAAGCAAAAATCAGGTTGGACCGCTTTCTCAAGCCATTCAGTTTGTAACCAAAGTAAAACTTCTGATAATGCTTTGGGATTGTTGCGTTTTGTTTTTTGTTGTGTGGGTTTGTTTTTTTTTAATAGAAACACTGGCCCTTCTCTAAGAGCCACAGCATTTCTCACGTATTCTTACAGCTTTGAATAACCTGCAGTGCTCCACTGAAAAGTGAGTATTGAGTTGGTCCTTTGTTACAGGCCTTTTTTTCCTCTGTAGCCAGGTCTAACCACATGCCTCTTACCCATGCAGCCACACTGGAGCAGCCCTCAGTAAAGGAACAAATGCAGTGTCCTTGTTTTCCCCACCATCAGTAGCTGTGAGGCAGATATCAGGTTTAGGAAAGGTGCTCTCATTGCAACTGCTCTTCCTGATCTACATTGTTCCTTTCAACACTTAATTAATAGTTAACTACCTAAACAGTTGCTTACATTAGCCAGTTTGTATCACCACACCTTTAACATTCCTTCTTTCCTGTTCCTTTTCCTTTTCTTCCCACATCACAAACATGTGCAATCCACGTACTCTGCACCACAGCCAAAGACTCATGAGTCTTGGGTTCAGGTAGATGCTGCCAGTGGTTTGGGTCCCTTTTTAGTGACAATCCAATACAACAGTGAGTACCTGCAGATCCCAGTACCCCATCACCAGGCTTTTGGCTGAAGTAGTTCTGTTTTGTGCAAGGGAGACTGTTTTTCCAGCCTGGACAAACAGGTTCTGGAAGACTTCAGGAGCTCAGGTGTGCCTGGGGGACACTGGAGTAAGGGAGAGAAACACAACTGAGCTCTGGGAAACTCTTCAGTACAGCCAAGAGGTTCATGGATTCCCTCTGACAGCTTTTTAACTCCCGTGGCACAGTACAGCAAGCACAACAAAAATTGCCTATTTTTGTTTTTATTTACCTGCAATCACATACAGTTCTTTCTTGTTACATCAATGAATATGTTATCTGAAAAAAGTACAGAACTTGCATTGAAGACAAATCTGCACAAAGAGAAATGACCAATAAATGAATGACAAGCCTTAGTCCATCATCCTTCTTGGTTTAAGCATAAAAAACAGGAACCCAGCTCAGGTTCTGCATTAAAACAAGCTGACATTTCCTCAAATGAGGGAAAAAATAACAAGAAAAAATAACAAGAAACAATAACAAGAAAATTGAAAGTAACTACAAGCAACAGAGTATCAATCAATTTTCACTAAGTAGCAGGACTGAGTATCAGCACTGCAGCAGATCAGGTTGTGATCACAGAATTTAATTTACATTTAAGAGACAGAATCCCCAAAAATGAGGCACAAAAATGCAAAAAAAAACCCAAAACCAACAACCTCCCTTGAGCAACTCAGAAATTCTGATGACACTCCCAGTCTACATTTCAGGGAGCCTGAAATACCCCCAGGAACAAAAACCCAATCCAGCATTTCAGGAGGTGCTGAGGGAAGAGTCAGCACATCCAGGCAAAGGAGAGTGTTTTGGCCCAGCTGAGCCACGCTGGGATTTGTGCTCGGCAGGAACCACAGCGCTCACACCTCGACGTGTGTTTCTGTTGTGAGGCCATCACCATGATAAATAAAGGTGCAGCCAGCACGAGTTGTGCAACTGGAAAAAACACTTCATACCCCTGCATCCTGCTCTTGGCTTCCCGTGGGAAGGGCATGGTCAGGACTGACACTAAAATCCTCCAACTTGCTCAGTTAAGAGAGTTCTGAAACCGTGAACCATTGGAATGAAAAAAGGGAAGAATAAAAAAAAAAC
>VYZS01029955.1:19302-32360 GCA_013400695.1 Neodrepanis coruscans | reverse complement strand
GTATGTGTTGTATTGTTAAAGTTTTTTAAATATTGTATATCCAAAAAGTGTCTCTCATGAGACTAACATCCAACTTTGAACTTTTTCTTGAAAAAAAATAAAAATAAAGTAAAAAAGTATCTTTTATATATGCAGATCTTTAATGTAATGAGTTACTACTAACATAATGATTACCATCAATTCTGAGCTCTCTAGATAGACCCCAGGGTTTCTAACTTATCTAAATCTTTGGAGGATATTCTACCTTTCATTTACTTGCAGATAATTTTATTTCCAGTTCGGTCTCTAAAAGATATTTGATCATGGTGCCCATAGCACACTTTTTAAGAACTGTTTCTAGCTTCCTAGCCAGATCTCTTGTCATCGGCTAAATCACCAGTGTTCATGAAATTAGGCAGTGGACCACAATATCTTGTCATAACCCTGATCTTCCTCCCTGCTGCACCCACGTATTCAGTAGTGTGAACGACTGTGCAACACTGAGAAGGCACTGTGACATTGCACTGGACTTTGATTTCAGGGATACAATTGGGTTGTTGGAGTAGATGTCTAAGAATCACAGCATTTTCTTCCAAGATGGGAGAAATTAACTCTCTCTTAAGATGGTGATCAAGAACAGGATTGTCGATTAGTCTTACAGAAGGAGTCTGCTTGCAAGGGAAGGGCAGTAGTTATAAAATTCTGTAGATTAAAACACATTACTTAAATTAATATGTCCTTTAAATAAAGCAATAATAAATGAAAACCACAGACTTAGTCTGTGAGGAAATCAGTTACACATTCAGACTGATTCTGAAGCCATTTACTCATTCCTTACTAGCCTCTATTTTTTCCTAGGAGTCTTCTGCAAAATCTATACAGGTTAAAATATAAAAATATTTGCTCAGTGACTGAAGATAAAAAGGGTGTTTCATGGCAGAGCTTTATATCTACTTACTATAAAGCTTAGTTCATATGCAACATATTTTAATTCTTAATAGAGATTGATAAGGAGGAGTTAAAGAAATCAGTATGAGTAAGAACCTAGGAGCATTTTTTCTGTATTTAATCAGCATTTAGAAACAAAATGCTCTCAACTGAAGAAGCATGAAATAAGAAGTAATTTTAAAATACAGAAAATAAATGTATCATCCTGTCTGAGTAGTTGCAGGTGTTGCTTCTGTATCACTTAGATGTGACAAAGTCCCTCACCTAGGAGGGGTACACGTTGCAGCCTCTACCATACAGGATGTAAGCCTTTCACAGTTCCTTGCCAGCACTGTAGTAGTTTGTTCAGTTCTTGAGCACAGAAATGTCTTTGAATATCGAAAGATAGTAGTCACGTGTTGTGTGTCTTATATAAACTGAGTTACAGTTTATATGAGAACCAGTGGTGGTTTAGCCTGAAGAAGTTTCTTCTATGATGTTCCAAATTCAGAATGCTTTTTAACAGAATTAAGACATATTTTTCTGACCCCAAATGCCAGTCACTCAGGTGGAAAAGTGTAACTTCACATGGGTAAACTTAGAAGTCTGGTATCATAAAAGATAAGTGGGAATCATGTCAAAGTAGCATGGTAGTAGTGAAGTCTTTGAGGAAGAAATAACCTGTGTCACCCTGTGATATTCATCAATGCAGCCATTTGAAACGGATGAAAATAGAAATTGTAGTTGCTGTGCAGAACAGTTATGCCATTCAAGTAGAACCAAGCATGTTGTTGTTGAGTGTCTTACCCATAAGGCACAAAATGTCACGGCATCCTTGCTAGAGCTTCAAAGGATAAAAGACATGAATAAAAGCTCAACAGGTTTTTACATCTTGTCTCTCTAGTGCTGTACTGTAAAAGAGAACTGGCATTTCTCTTTTTTCACTGGAGTAGGTTTCCTTATATTATCTCTGTGATGAGCTAAGCAGATCATCTTGCAGCACAGCTGGCTGTTTAAACTATCTAAGATATCTAATTTTAGCACCTAAGTGATAGAGGAGAAAGAATTAATAGCAAAAAAGTTATTTCTTTTCTTGATATTCTGGTCTGAGAGGCCTTATGCAGAAATCTGATGATATAACTGATCAGCATAGTTTAATGATGAAAAGTTAGTTCAATAAACATAGCAATTTCAAAGATTAGCTGTCTGCACGTTTCTAAAATACCAACCATAATAGACAATCTTCTGTACCTATTCAGTTTCTAGACAAATTCATGATTTAAGATTTTGACTGAGCAAATACTCTGATTTATAGTATTTGGAAGCAGAAACCTCATTTGAAAAAGTAAAATTTTGCATTAAAATGTAAGGTATAGATTTTCCATTGGAGGTTGTGGCTATATAAACATCTCCTGATGACCAACTCAGGACAGTAAAACCAGAAAAAGTCTCCAAAGCCTTATGCTCCTTCTCACCCTCTTAGTCATGAAAATGGTTTTTTTCCTCCCCTCTGGAGACTGTGGCCTTTGCATTTACTGTAGTTGCACCTTTTTCCTGTAGTATGTTTTAAGTTGTCATTTGACACTATGCTAGTATTCCCATGGAGTGCAATTCAAATCATATCTATTGGCACTAGTGGATTTGGTCAGTTTGAGAGATAATGAATAACTAGGTAAATGTGTAGTTATCATATTATCTACAGGTTAAATATTGATGATGCAGAAAATAAATTAAAATCTAATTATTATGTCCTTGTATAGCTTGCCAGATATAATTAGTAAACTAAAAGATTATATTAGGAGGTGAAATTAAAAAATGTAACTATATATTTGAAAAGAGACCTGTTTTAACCAATATATTTGAAAAGAGACCTGTTTTAAACATAATTGCAGTGGCCATAGGTTGTAGAGCTATCATATATGTTCTATTCTAGCAGTTAGAACAATCTCGGAATGAAAGCAATGTGTCATTGCCAATTTGAGGTGAGTGTAAAGTTGCAAAGGTACAAAATACTATACACAAAATGAAACTATATCAATCATTACTCTTTCATAGGGATAACAGTCTACTTCAGATGAACTTATATGATCCTATTGAAAGAATTTCATTTTGTCAGTTGCTAAAAACAACCATCAGTTTTGGCAGGACCAGATCTATATAGTGGACAGATAAATGAAATCTGAGTTTTTTCACTGCTTTGAAGAAAGATTTGGGGTTTTTTTGTGCTGTCAATAGTTGTCATAGCTTCCAGACAGCCAGATGTTTTCCTCTTCTAAGTTATTTCAGAAAAATTGTGGACTGAACATATGTGTTCATCTCACAAAATATGTTTTAACTGTTTGTGGGCAATTAAACTTCAAGATAATTTTCTCCTTAAAGCAGAAGGAGAATTCTATCATAATGGAGAAACTGAAGTTATTTACATTTTAAAAGCCTTTTGAAAGTCCTGATTTTTACACAAATACAAATTTGTAGACTATATTACTTGAGACTTTTCTTGTGATGTTCTCATTTTTTGCCTAAACACTTTCGATTTTTCAAAATCTTGCCTAAAATACAACATTTGTGTGTAGTCTTTATAGGATGATGTTTTCTTTTGCTATTTAGGATGTTATTACATAATGATACAATTATATTTATGTAAGATGGGTTTGCAAAGACGAATCTGTCAGCAAAGATGTGCTGGAGCACGTATGATGTCTTTCGGATCTGAGCTTTGGGCAAATCCGTGTACGTTTTCATTTAAGGAGGCCCTAGCTTGATAAATGTGAATTGGTTTGTTTCATAAATAGGATTTGAAAGTTTCCATAGATTTCTTCATGTTGTTAGAAGCTATTGCATCAGCTACTTATTTCATCTTTTTGGTTGAGGAAAAAGTAACATGCTTCCCTTTGAATTTTTGAGGTGAATGGGTGAAGAAAAGTGATATCTTTGTAAAGATATGGTCTTGTCTGAAATGGTCTTCTGTCTTTTAGGAGAATATAAAAAGCGGAAAGATTTTTTTTTTTTTTTTCATTGCCACCCAACATTTGAAAGGATAAGAAACTTCTTGTTCACCTGCATCCATTCAGTTTCAACTTATCTTTCCTGAGGGCCATTCTTTCTTTGCTTATCATATCGGCTAAAATCCAGTAAAGTGTTGTTGTGATTTATTCACACTTTTAAAAGATCATATTTACTGATGCTACTATATATATTCCACAAAGATTGAAGTAATAGTAAAATTATCCATGGTGTCTGAACAGTCTTTCTAGACATTTTTTATGAATAAACACAGACAGATATCGAATATTTTGATCACATCATCCAACCCAGAATGACATGAAGTTGTGGGTTTATGCCTTTATTTATCTTACTAGAAAAAAGCTCAAGCTGTTACTTACTATGCATTTTCTCAGAAATTGCATTGAATGTTGTTGAGTTAAAGGAGCATGTGATTCAGATAGCGACACTAGAAGATGAATTTAGAGGCAGCATTTTTTATATACTGTGAGGGAAAAGTCATAAGCGAGATAAAGAAAAGGCAGATAGGCTACCCAAAGGAACAGATCAACAAGGCAGGTTTACAGGTTTTGACATAAGAACAGCATTGTTTACAAGATTTTCCTTGCCTGGACTATGGGTCAGGCAGTCAGTCAGACTGAGTGTGTGCGTTATGGGATCAGCCTGGATGTACAGATACTCAGTCTGGGCTGAGTGCAAGAACCGACTGGGAGGCCCTGCCGGAAAACCTGTGTTCTTGAAAGGTGTACATATGGTCATGCCTGTAACAAGCTACAGTAATACGTCCAGAGGGCAGTAATGAAAATTCTTGGCACTAACTTCCTAGTTTGGTTCCATTGAGCTGGGCAGTGTTGGTGCTGCCTTTGCCATCCAGGATCCCATGCTGTATTGTAGCCCCCTCTCCCAGTTCAGTNGTCAATAGTTGTCATAGCTTCCAGACAGCCAGATGTTTTCCTCTTCTAAGTTATTTCAGAAAAATTGTGGACTGAACATATGTGTTCATCTCACAAAATATGTTTTAACTGTTTGTGGGCAATTAAACTTCAAGATAATTTTCTCCTTAAAGCAGAAGGAGAATTCTATCATAATGGAGAAACTGAAGTTATTTACATTTTAAAAGCCTTTTGAAAGTCCTGATTTTTACACAAATACAAATTTGTAGACTATATTACTTGAGACTTTTCTTGTGATGTTCTCATTTTTTGCCTAAACACTTTCGATTTTTCAAAATCTTGCCTAAAATACAACATTTGTGTGTAGTCTTTATAGGATGATGTTTTCTTTTGCTATTTAGGATGTTATTACATAATGATACAATTATATTTATGTAAGATGGGTTTGCAAAGACGAATCTGTCAGCAAAGATGTGCTGGAGCACGTATGATGTCTTTCGGATCTGAGCTTTGGGCAAATCCGTGTACGTTTTCATTTAAGGAGGCCCTAGCTTGATAAATGTGAATTGGTTTGTTTCATAAATAGGATTTGAAAGTTTCCATAGATTTCTTCATGTTGTTAGAAGCTATTGCATCAGCTACTTATTTCATCTTTTTGGTTGAGGAAAAAGTAACATGCTTCCCTTTGAATTTTTGAGGTGAATGGGTGAAGAAAAGTGATATCTTTGTAAAGATATGGTCTTGTCTGAAATGGTCTTCTGTCTTTTAGGAGAATATAAAAAGCGGAAAGATTTTTTTTTTTTTTTGCATTGCCACCCAACATTTGAAAGGATAAGAAACTTCTTGTTCACCTGCATCCATTCAGTTTCAACTTATCTTTCCTGAGGGCCATTCTTTCTTTGCTTATCATATCGGCTAAAATCCAGTAAAGTGTTGTTGTGATTTATTCACACTTTTAAAAGATCATATTTACTGATGCTACTATATATATTCCACAAAGATTGAAGTAATAGTAAAATTATCCATGGTGTCTGAACAGTCTTTCTAGACATTTTTTATGAATAAACACAGACAGATATCGAATATTTTGATCACATCATCCAACCCAGAATGACATGAAGTTGTGGGTTTATGCCTTTATTTATCTTACTAGAAAAAAGCTCAAGCTGTTACTTACTATGCATTTTCTCAGAAATTGCATTGAATGTTGTTGAGTTAAAGGAGCATGTGATTCAGATAGCGACACTAGAAGATGAATTTAGAGGCAGCATTTTTTATATACTGTGAGGGAAAAGTCATAAGCGAGATAAAGAAAAGGCAGATAGGCTACCCAAAGGAACAGATCAACAAGGCAGGTTTACAGGTTTTGACATAAGAACAGCATTGTTTACAAGATTTTCCTTGCCTGGACTATGGGTCAGGCAGTCAGTCAGACTGAGTGTGTGCGTTATGGGATCAGCCTGGATGTACAGATACTCAGTCTGGGCTGAGTGCAAGAACCGACTGGGAGGCCCTGCCGGAAAACCTGTGTTCTTGAAAGGTGTACATATGGTCATGCCTGTAACAAGCTACAGTAATACGTCCAGAGGGCAGTAATGAAAATTCTTGGCACTAACTTCCTAGTTTGGTTCCATTGAGCTGGGCAGTGTTGGTGCTGCCTTTGCCATCCAGGATCCCATGCTGTATTGTAGCCCCCTCTCCCAGTTCAGTGCAGTACTCTCAGGGCAAGTTGTGCAAAATGTTTGAACTCTACTTGCCATAAAATTGCTTGTCTTGAAAACTTAAACATCTCTCATTTCTTGTGTTTACTTGCTGCACCTTCTCTCTAATTCTTGCTTAGTTTGTTGACTGTTTCACAGATATTAATTCCTTCAGCCTTCCAAACAGATCTGCATTTATTTGGCATAGATCCAGATTCACTAGGCCCACACTTCCCTTTTTGTAGCCTACTTCTGAAGTCCCTCTCCCTTAAAGTACAATTCATTAAGCCTAGTCAGTTCTCTTTTGAAAAAAATATTGATGGACAAAGGCAAAGGACAAGCTAGCTCAAACAGAGGAGAGCAAAAATTTTCACCAGGTCTCAACTATTTACTGGTAGCAACTACATATTGATTCCATCTGGAAAAGTATACATTCCTGTACTGAAACTCATCAGGCATACCTAAAACTGTTTGACATGCTAACAGTTTCTCTGAACCAGAAGAAGTGTTTTTTTCCCATAAACAGAGGGAAGCCCCATCAAATATGCCCTGATACCACCAATCTGTAGGATATCTATTACAATCCTGAATCCTGATGGAAGTAGTGACCTGTGTTGAATATGTTGCAAACTCTTAGAAAATGCTGGGGATATTACTTCTTTGTTTCAAGCTACTGTTAAATTTTATCATCTTTGATGTTTGTCTATTCATTTGAGATGACATGGGGGAGGAACAAAAGAACATTCACTGCAAACTCTCCTTTTCCCTCCATCTCCATTATCTTCTCACACAAAAAGATTGAAATTAATTTCTTTGCCTGAACTTGCTTTCTTGAATCAGTGGTCTGGGCATAAGCAGGATCGAAGAGAATTGTAGGTGCATAGTGGTAGTGCCCAAGGCACGAAAAAAAGGGACGCATGAAGCACATCCTGGGACAGGATGACTGAGGCTCCCTGTGTTAGAGCAAGTTGGCAAAAGTACTGTGACCCTGTAAGTACATTGCTACCTAATAAAGACTTATGCCCAGCAGAGCAGGCATGGTAGAAGAAAAGGAAACGGTATCGTCACAGTTTAACCATGGCTGGCAACTATGCATCACACACTCATTCACTTAATCCCACCCACCCCAGTGCTATGGGGGGAGAACTGTAAGGCTAAAAATGAGGGATACTTTTGGGTTGACATAAATACTGTTTAGTAATTAAAAAGGTATAATAAGGAGAATTTTAAAAATTGTTGGGAAAAGAGAAGGGGAAAAAAAAAACAACCAAGCAAACCAAAGACAGAGGAAAATAAAACCCAAGAAGAACAAGTGATGCAAATGAAAACAGTTGCTCAACATCATCTAACCAATGGCCAGACAGTCCAGGAGTAGCATCCACCCTGCAAATCTCTTCTCCAGTTTTGTTGCTGAACACGACACCTTTGGTCAGCTTTCTCAGCTGTGTTCCCTCCCTTTTGTGCACTCTGTTTGTTAGTGGAGTGGGATCAAAAGTATAAAAGCCCTAGACTCTGTAAGCCCTGCTCAGCAATAACCAAAACATCCCTGTGTTATCAACACCGTGTTCAGCACAAAACTGAAACAGAGCCTCTCGCAAGATACTGTGAAGAAATTTGACTCTATCCCAGCCAAAAGTAGTGCAGGTATGAAACAAGTACTTGCATACTAAGTTTTTTTTTGCTGTTCTGTTGCATGTCTTCACAAGGCGCACACTTAAAACTATGCTACCTCTGAATCATTCTTTTCTGTTGTATGGCAGCCATCTCTCTCACTGTAGTTGTATGCTCAATGTTCTTAACTTCTGTTTCACCTCTGAAGAAACTGGTTGCAGTTGAGCAAAGCAGAATCCTGATTCTCAGTTAAAGTGTGAGATTGGCAGTAGGATTCATTTCCGTTTGTTGTTGGGAAGGGTGGTATTGTTAAATGTTTGTGTTTCAAAACTGGGTGGTTTGGGCCAAGATAGCCTAGTAGACTAAACTGTTCCACGTGATCTCCTTCCAGTGCTTACAACGAAGTTTTGCCAAGAGTCTGAGCCAGTATGTTAACAACCCACACACTCCACCTCTCCCAGCAACAGCTACCTGCATAGAAAATGTGCAAGTTGTCCACAACCCAGTGTCATTAGACCCATGTTCCTATTATGTGGGTCCTGTTGAGATAGGGAAGACAAGGTATCAAACACAGAATTCAAACACACATAAGTTTGCAGTTCTTTCAAAGCTAGGACACCCTTTTGTGCTACAGTACCAGCTGCTTTAGCTCAGTGCAGTCTTTTGAAGTTGAGATAGCTGGGATCAGGTAGCTATGCTGACACAAAATGAAGGCTCATTGGTCTGGGTTTTACTAATGACAAATATTAGGTAATGCACTTCTGGTATAATCAGCATGTAGCCAGTGACATTATGATCACAGTGTGATGGGTTCCAGCTCAGAGATCCCAGTGATAAGATTGCAAATCCTGGATAGATCAGAGTAGAACAATCATACATGGAAACAAAACAAGACTTAAGCCTGAAATGGTTAATAAGAAGGATAGCATCATCTCAAGTGAAAAGTCTGATTGCAAAAGTCTGATCATCTGAGTCCAAAGTTAGATTTTAGAGATTTAATCAGGTGTGGCATCATTGGTATGGTCAGATGATAGCAAATTAGAGAGTGTGCTGTTATCCCAACTTCTGGAAAATAGTTGACCTAACAGAGTGGGTTTAAGTCTACAAAACATAATCTGGTGGTAGCTACACAACCTGATTTGCTATCATGTGGCATCCTGACCTCTGTCTAAGCCCTTTAATCATGCAAGTGCAAATGCACCAAGGTCACCTTGGACAGTTGCAATGACTAGATGTCAGCATTCATTTCTGTTGTAAACTAACTTGATGAATAGGGCAAGAAGTTACAGGAAACCATGGCATAGATCCAATTTTGTTGTAACAACCAGCAGCAAATTCCACTTAGTAGATGCTTTAGCCTTTGTTGTTGTTCTTTGCAGTTGTAACAGTAGTAAAAGACTGTCACTTAAATCCAAGTACTTTAAATCTTTTAGTTTTCATCCTGTGGCAGACTGAAGTAAATAGATCAAGAGAAATAGGGGTAAATATTTATATCTTTTTCTTACAAAAAATATATATTTGTAATTTTATATACAAATAAAAATTGACTTCTCAGTAAGAGAATGTATAGAACATTTACCCTTATCCTTTGCTGAATATATGTGGGAACAATATTCCGCTATAGTTGTCGTGGTTTTACCACTAAAAATAGCGGTACTGACAAGAGATGTCCGAGAGAAGTCACACACACCCAAAATTAGAAAAACACACAAGTAACACAGTTTATTTCACACACACAGAAAACCAAAAATAAAGTGCAAAAACCAGACAAATTAAGCTTTCCCAAAGCCTGTGTTGGGATGGGAACGCTCTGAAATAGTGCTGGTCTCTCTCTTGAGGCTCCGTAAGAGACGCCGGGATAATTAGAGAAGGCCCGCGACCGACCTGAGGACCTACAGCAGCACGAGCCTCCGCTTNGAACCGCGACGCTTTCCAAGGCGCGGGCCCCTCTCTCGGGGCAAACCCATTCCAGGGCACCCAGCCCTTTACAAAGAAAAGAGAACTCTCTCTGGGGCTCCCGCCGGCTTCTCTGGGATCGGTTGTGTCACCGCACTGGGTGCCTCGTGGCGCCTGTCTCCACCACTCCGGATTCGGGGATCTGAACCCGACTCCCTTTCAATCGTTCCAACATGCCAGAGGCTGTTCACCTTGGAGACCTGCTGCGGATATGGGTACGGCCCTGCGCGAGACTTACATCCTCTCCCCTGGATTTTCACAGGCCAGCAAGAGCTCACCGGACACTGCTTGTCGGCGGACGCCGCTCGCCCGTGGATGCCGCTCCCTGCGGCGCGCCCGTGGGCTGCACCCCCCCCCCCCACACACACACACACATACACACCCTTCCCCAGCTGGCAGGGAATGGGGGGAGGGGAGAAACGATTTTTATTTTCCAACCCACAACAGTAGTTTATTTCTGAAATTCAGATCAGAAAACTTCAGAGAATTTTGTGAAGCCAAGGTTCATTGGTCCTTATCGCTTCTAGCCCAGGGCCTAGTAGAGCAGTTAGTGCTGGTAAGATCATTCAAAGCTGTTGAATGCTTTCAGTTTGTGACGATAGTTTAGGGCTGTATCTGCATTCTGAGACTGTTCATAACTGGGCTGTGCAGATTTTGTCAAAAAGGCTGCTCTCAAAGCTTGAATGTGGTCTCTGAAGGATTTTGGTAAAGGGAAAGTTAATGTTAAGGGAGAAGCACATCAAGATATTTGAAAGAGATAAACAGGGTTTAATCTTGTGTGTCAGGAAGTCTATTATTAAAATAGCAATCTCTTTAGAAGAGTTTCTAGTTCTAAATTAAGCCCAGGATATAAATTCCTCTGTATTTTATCACATGGTAATTGTTGCAGACTTGATCTTTCAGAGCAGTGAGTAAAAAGTCTTTACTGAATTTTTACTGACTCTGAATCTTGCTAAATGCAAAAAATTCCTAATTTAACACAAATAACACATTTTAATCTACTGAAGAATTTTGTCTATTTTTTGCCATTAATTTGGGGACCTCATGGAGTCTTGTTTTTCTAAAAAGCATTCACTAT
Source organism: Neodrepanis coruscans (assembly GCA_013400695.1). Lineage (NCBI taxonomy): Eukaryota > Metazoa > Chordata > Aves > Passeriformes > Philepittidae > Neodrepanis > Neodrepanis coruscans. Next base: position 21,213 of record VYZS01029955.1, on the reverse strand, counting down.
ATGTTAACTCACAATGTGCCAACAGACATTATTTCATGTAGCGGTGAAGCAGCAACTGCTAATATCTCAGAATGGCTTTAAAGGAGGTTTTAAGGACAATTGTCTCTCAAAGAGTAAAGTGTCCTGGTTAGATATTCCTGTTCCTCATACAGATGATTAAAATCTTCTATTTGGAAAATCTTCTAAACATCGTCTACCTTCTGTCTGGCAAAACCAAGGGATTTTATTTTAGTTGACACTTTGTAAAGGGTGAAATAGGGTGTATCGAGATCCGACTAGAAGTGTAGTATGCTGTAGAATTACTGAGCTGTATAAAATGGACTACAAGCTCTAATGTGTCTCTGACATGTGGGGAAACATACCTAACTGAAAAGTTTCTCTAGAGTTTGCTTAATAACAGCAATAATAGTCAATCCAAACAATATAGTTTTATCTTATCACAGTCTTGGTTTATCTAATTTTTTTTTTTCTTTTTTGATGATGGAATGTTTTGCGTGCAAGTATTCAACAACTGACATATTGAAAACCTGTTTCAGCAAAAATACTTAAATCCACGTAAAAAGTATGCAAGTTAGGTGTTTAATATATACACAGTTGGTGACACAAATATTTTAAATGTATGCCCTGGGAAGTCACTGTATTATTTCCACCTCCATCCCTTCCCAGATTTTCCAGTTAGATGGGTCATTTGAGTGTGTCAATCTGCTTTGAGAAGGGTTAGTGCAGGCTACCTGTTTGAACAATTTAAAGCAGCATATCATGGCTTGTCAGGGGAAACTGACATTCACATATTCACATCCTGTCTGTCTCATGCACACTCGTACACTGTTGTAGGGGTGGTATCCTCCAGTGATTGATCACTAGCAAAACCCTGGGAAGAACTAGTGTTTGCCATCAACAGAGCTGTTTGCAAAATGATCAGCTGTCAGGCAGCCTCAGCATTGTAGTTACTCTACTGTATTTTCGGTTACCTCTTGGGATGATAGCGCTTGGTTTTACATGCATCAAGAGCCTTATGGACTCTGATTAGCAAAAAACAGTCCTATTTGTGATGTACATAATATATGTATTAGTGATGGAACTGGCAGCAAATCTTATGATTGCTGGGTGATAAAATCCTTCTCTGAAGAGCAAAAGTTTAGTTTGAATAAATACTTTAAAAAAAGTTTCCGTGATGTCTAGTTTCACAAGCCACCTGATATAAGCATGTAAGGTTTGTGTGTACATCTTCAGTGTATCCTACCTTTTCTGTTGTAATTTTCACTTGTCTTTTTTGTAGCAAATGTCCAGTTATTCTCAGCTGCTTACAGAATGTAAGAAGTAGATAGTATTTCTAGAAACTCTAGTCTCTAGACAACAGCTTATTATACAAACAAATCAAAAGTGACTGTTCACATGAGACACTATTAATGTCTTATCAACAATTTGAATAGATCCCCTGAATGTTATTACAGTCCATAGTTATGTAATATTCACTCATATAAATTTTGGAAAATTTAAATTCTGATAAAGCTAGGAAACATTTGAATGTTCTTATAACTGTTTTCCAAGGGAACTTACCTCCTGATCTTTCATTCTATCCCTGTTAAACAAGTTCATATCTATGTTCAATGAGCTGTACTCCTAGGAATGAGGACTATCTTGGCAAAACTTGTCTAGAACAAAATCTCCTGCCTTCAAAACTTTGATGGCATGTGCCCATATGTGCTGTGAACTAAGTTTCAAACAGTTTGGATATCCTTTCTGAATTAATTATAGAATGGTTGAGTCAATTTGACACAAAAACCTGAATTCAGTTCAAATTTTGTCACAGAAACCTTAACAAGATTCTCAGATAGGAAGCTCTTTTTTTTTCTTTTTTTTTTTTTTTTTTTTTTTTTACAAGCAGTTGCAAAACAGGAACCCTCAAAG
>VYZS01029953.1:7515-30348 GCA_013400695.1 Neodrepanis coruscans | reverse complement strand
GCATCCAGCCAGGGTCAAACTGCCACAAAAATCAAAGAAGACATAGAAAACAGAAGTAATAAATATAGAAAACAGAAGTAATACATAAAAACCTTACATCATCTCAAGAGCTGAGGAATTTGGCTACTCCAAATGAAAGCAAAAAAAAAACCCAACCAAAAAGCCCCCCACTCTGATATAAATGTGCCTCAAATATAAATTGGTATTAAAACAGTATCATGTCAATTCTGCCAGCTATTGAATTGCGTCTAAATTGAAGTATGTAAGCAATTTAATCTTATGCAAACACAAATAAACATAGAAAGCAGAGTACTCTATCTAAGTGAAACGGCAGGGAGAAAAGAGTTATCTGAGAGGGAATTTGGCATGGACATGAACATTAATACACTAGGCTCTTTCGTGATAACAAAACGTCTGCCACCCAGTTTTCCATCAAGTTAAAAATAAGGCACTTTCATGTCAGATAAAACTTTGCTGAGACATTACAGTTAAACCCAGACTCCTCGCAGACTTTCAGCACTGTGCACATTTGAAGCACACATCATAATAAGGTATCTCCAGTGAATATAAAGGGAAAACAAAAAATAAAGCTGGAGGAACTGTACTAAATGAAAGACAAGTTGAACTAGACATCCTCTATCTGAGAGAATCTATCCCTGTTCTGACTCAAACCTTGAAGCTCCCTAGTGAATGACATTCCACCTTCAGTGCAGGGTAACAAGTTTCTTTCAGCCACCTTACCAGGAGACCAGAGCACATCAGCACAGAGCTGGAATACTGTGTCTGTTTGAAGCTCCGCAGTACCAAAAAAACCCAAAACATGGACATACCAGAGTAAACCCAGAAGAGGAATATCAAGTTTTTTGGGGCAGGACAACATTATATTCAAGGAGAGGCTGAGAGAACTAGGTCTGTTGAGTCATAAAAAGAGAAGATGAAGGGGAGACAGTACTGCAGCCTACATCTACCTGATGAGAGAACACAGAGAAGACAGAGCCAGAGCCTTCTTGAAGGAGTCTGGCAACAGGACAAGAAGCAAAAAAAAGCAAGTTGAAATATGGGAAATTTGGATTACATACAAGGATTTTTAATTTATTTCTTGTTTACCATGACAGACATCAAACTTCAAACTGCCCAGAAAGGTGATGGAATCACCATCCCTGGAGGTGTTCAAGACCAGACTGGACAGAACCCTGAGACATCCCTGTTTTGGGTAAGTGTTCGAATGGATGACCTATGGATGACCTTCAACATGTCAAGGTACACAGCAAAGGAATAAAGCATAAGAGGAAGGAAGAGCTATGCATCTTTCACCATCTACCAGCATTACAGAGACAATCTGGAGGCTGGCTGAGACCTGTGGATGCTGCTCCTCAGTGAGGTAAAGCTCAGCCAAACAAGACATGTAAGGGCAGAGCTACAGGGTGTGCAGCTATGGAGTCATTCACTCCAGCTAGAGGTACATGTACAGATCTGCAACTGTCTGAGTCATTCTGTAACTTACTATCCACAGTGGTTTTTACTCTTTTGATTTGAGTAGAACTTTTTCGCTTTCCTGGTCTGTTGTCATCTATATTCCTGACACTTTCATTAGCTCTCAACTATCATAACAGCAAGGTTTCCACAGCCAAAAATATCTCAGCACCTAGGAGGTTCCAGCTAACAGTGAACCATCCACTGTAGTTCAGGCATTCTACACTCCCCACACTACCTCTGCAGAAAACTCCACTGAAGGTAACTACCAAGACATAGAATTTAAGGTGCTTCATAACCTGGACTGTCTAGAAAATACCTAAAGCTTTGTAACAAAGGCAGTGCTCCTGCTCACTCTCATAATGAGTTTCTACTCTTATGTGAAATAGTAAGCTTCCTTAGAAGCTAAAGTAAACACAGAATTAACTTCCCAGCAACTTAAAACTACAATACACTTGGACTTAAACACAAAACATGTTCCTTTGACCCCACCTTCTCTAACATGAACACACAGAAGTACTGCGTTATTAAAAAAGCAGCAAAACCAAACATGCAGAGCAGGAACATGAAAGTCTTTCAAAGCAAAACTTCACCACCCTTTCCATGGAACAAAATGAGGGAACATGAGAAGTGCTAGTCAGCTTACCAAACACATGGTTAGAATAACCTGAAATGCTGTGTGACAAGGTTTAAGCAGCTCTATACAATAGTGGTAAGTCTTTATGTGTTTCTCTGCCTGGCCCAGAGACTTCACTATCATTTAAAAGAGGTCTAAGGAAAAACTTGCCAGTGTGCCTTAAAGCATCCTCAGGTCCATATACCTGGTAGAGAAACCTCAAACATCTCATGCAGGCAAACTCATCACACTGAGCAGACCCTGAAAACTTCTTCCTGCCACAACGGGACCTGAAAGCTTGAGTGTGGTACAGTGTTGTGTTAAAAATTCACCTTGTGACCCTCAGCAAGTTATTTGGCCTCTTTGCTTCAGTTCCCTGCTGTACTGAGAGAACAGTATTACCTACCTCTCACTCTCTGCTCAGCTTATGAAGATTAGTAATTGATGTTTGATAACTGTAAATGCTAGAAGGCATGTTAGACTATGTGTTCAGAAAAGGGAAAGCCAAATGCTTCCCTGTCCTAATTTTTCACATATGAAATCACAAACTAGATGGACAAATGTTATGGAAGCATATTTATTTCTGGTGTGCATCCTGGACTATGCCATTTGACACTGTAAGCAGGAAGAAGTTCTGGCAGCTCACCTGCAGTTTCAATGCAAGGGTATGGAGGAGGAGGTTTCTGCCATTTCCCATTTGCATCCTTCATATGAGATCTGTCTGAAGCAAATGTCTTCAAGTACAAATCTGCTCGAATCATTCTGATTTTTCTAAATAAAAATGCAAAATTGTATCAAAAGATATATGTATACAATACTGCATTTGTCACACAGAATAAGAGCCTCCTCTCACCAAGGAGAATTAATTTCATTAGATACACAAATCAGCAATATTGTGCTAAGCAGTTAACAAGAAACTATGGTAGGAGAGAAGAGGGCTTTTGATGACTAAGGTAAAGAGCTTTAGAAAAATTTTATTTATTTATTTATTTATTGCATTTATTTTACTGGAGCATAGGAAAAAAACCCTTCTTTCATCACACATACACAATGAGAACTTCAACTTTGATTTCACAAAATAACATTCATAGTCTTTATGTTTTATGTCACCATCACCTGTGAAATTCTGGACGAAGGCTGTCATCCAGCCTAAAGGCCTCCACACTGTACATCTCAAAAGGACACGGAAATGGCAACACTGTGTCAAGATCATAAATGAAGTTCTGCTCCCCGCTGGAAACATGAAGTAGAATAACATGGTAGTCCTGGGAAGAAGGGTAATTGTTGTGAGTTCAAGAGCAGTTTATGAGAAATTGGCAAAGGAAGTCACAAAAAAAATGTTTCCTAAAAGCAAAGTTCAGATCCATTTTTTTAAAGCCTGCTTTCTGTCCTTGAATATTCAGCCTGTAACATTTCTGGCACCAGGAGAAAGATTTCCCAACACTTGTCTTGCTTATTGTGGGTTTTTTGGATATTTTTCCCCATTCCTTTGATCTAAGCCTAGGCTAAACCAAAGTGTACACTACTCCTAAGAAAACAGCAATCTCTTTCGTGTTTCACACTAAGGCACAGAAGTTGAAGGGGATAAGCATTTTTGTCTTACACCCAGTACTAAATAAAAGCTCACAGTAAGATACGATGACAGCTTAACATTAAAATTGTCTAATGATCTCTTCTAATGAGAGAATTTGTACCTGTTGCAGTAACACGGTCTGTGAATTTGAGTGCTGAGTGTTCAGCTGCCAGAACCACCTGAAAAATGAGCAAGCCACTGAAAAACCAGCAAACAGCACAGATCAGGAGGCCTGTGGGAGTAAGACAAATTCCTGTAGCAGCTCTTGAAGCAGGGAGAAACAGCTCTGGGTACTCACTCTATCACACTTCCTCAAGGCAACTATTTTGTCTTGGCATTTGGGTTATGAGGTGCAGTTTTATTCCTTAACTTGTAAGAAACACAGGTGTGGTGGAGGTTTGGGGATACTGAGGTTATTTATGTCAGGTATGTATACTGATGTTTTCCAAAATTAAGTTGAAAGTAGCTGTTAACAGCTGTTAAGTTGACAAAGAATCTACTCAAAAAAAGGGTCTGGAGTGTCTTTTGACACTCTCAATACTAAAACCACAACGACACTTGAACAAAAAAAGATTTGGGTAAGATATGTCACCAAATCAATATACCAATATACATATACAACAGTATTTAAAAGAATCTCTTACAAAGTATAAGAAAAAGTAACTCCAAACTTTACACACCCTACAGTCCACTGAAACAGTTAAAACAGCTTTCAATCTGACACAGCCTTTTCTGACTCTCCTGTTACTTTTTAGGTCACCTCTGCAACACTTGGATCTCTTTTTAAACTAAACCTTTTCTGTACTGTAAAGAACCCAGTATTTTGAGAGAGAATGAATGATTCAGATGCCAGAGAACTTCAGAAGTTTGCAGACTATTTCACAGAATTTCAGAAACAGAAATTGCCACAAGAAACAGAGTTTTTACTGTGCCGGATAACTGAAAGGACTCTGTAATGATACCAAGGAATTCTGCATCAGCAATTACTGAACTACATTAATTGATAAAATGACACTCCAAAGATACCACTTATGGGCCATATTAATTGCTGACACCTGAATACATATATTGCTTATGTTTTTATGTCACCTGGCAGGCCCACATAAATATTTTCATCCACCTACTTCTTACAAGTACAGTCATCTACTTACAATCCTACAAAGCTGGCAGCCTCAATACCCAGATAACAACTTTCACAAATCTGTTATGTATTCTTACCAATACTAAGGCTTGTCACCAGCAGATTTTACTGACTGTCTTGCTGTTCATTTACAATGGATGGTACAAAGGAGCACCAGATTTAGGTTATTTATAAATCTGTTGCTAAAGAATAACAAACACTAATATTCAATGGTTGAAGTTGGAAGGGACTTCAGGAGGTCATTTAGTCCAACCTGTTGCTCAAGCAGGCACACCTAGAACCAGCTGCCCAGGACTGTGTCCTGACAGCTCCTAAACATCTCCAAGGATGGAGATTCCACAACCTCTCTGGCTAACCTGCTCCAGTGCTCCATCACCCTCACAGCAAAAAAGTGTTCCTTTACAACACTTTGTTACAGTAAAGATGCCCATGTTTGATCCTGCATTTATCAACTACAGAGGCATGCACTTGAAATTACTGAGAAACAAATTCCTTACCCAGACAACAGGCTCATCTCCATGTCCAGATTTTTGCTTCCAGAGTGGAATCTGAAAGTTGTAAGTGAATTTGAATAAAATCTTTCAGATTAATTTCAGGTAAATTGGTTAGTCTTTGCTAACCTATCAACTTTCTCAGTCTGTATCTGTCCTACAGTCATAAAATTTCCTCTAGTTTCTCTCTCAGGAGCATGAAGCTGGAGATACTATTCTAGGCCACGTCAGAATAGGCTGTGCAGAGAAGTGGTGGAATCACTATCCCTGGAAGTGTGGTTGTGGCACTTGGGGATATACTGTCATAGTGAATAGAGAAATGCTGGGTTAACAGTTGGGCTTGGCGATGTTAGAGATCTTCTCCAGCCTTATGGTTAGAAATGACTCTATGATTCTACAAAGATAACCATTCTCCTAAACTGACAGATTACAGGAAAGAATTACACCCACAGCTCACAGGGGACGCTGTGTCTCTTCCCACTGTCCTGAGTGCAGTGGATAATTAAAAGATTTTACGTGGTGTGGTTTACACCTCTGAGCCAAAGTGAGCTACAACAGGGGTTTGGGCTGTGTCTCGCTCACAGGTTGCGTAAAGCCTCACTGACCGACACTGGGCTCTGGCTGAAAACCCTAGGACCAAGTCTCACCTACACTGAGCTGCGGTCTGAGGCCCAAACCTCTGCACAGCTAACTGTGATCCCATCCCACTGACTCACCATCTTCCTGTCATTGGATATGAAAACCGCATAGAACTCTTCTAAAGGGTACCGGTCCTGACCCCTAATGTAGTCACAAAGCTTCCAAACATTTTCTTCACTGCAAAACACAAAACCCATTATTTTTTGTTTTCCCCCCTCCAGCTTCACTTCTGGCTTAGAGCAGCGAGCCGGGGGAGCCCAGCAGCGCCCTCAGTCCCCGCAGCCGCCCATTCCCGCCGGCGGCTCCGGCTGCCCCAGCGCCTGACGGGGGTGCGCGGGGACCCCCGGCCCCTCCCGGTCCCCCTTACCAGTAGCAGCTGGTGTAGGTGCAGGCGGGGCGGGGCGGCACCGCCGCCTCGTAGGCTGCCGCGGGCCGCGCCATGGCCCGGGAGCGCGGGGGCGGCCGGGGACACGCGCTACGCTGGTCTTGAGGGAACCGCCGCCATCCCGGATCCGCTCCGGAGCAGCAGCAGCAGCAGCAGCAACAACAGCAGCAGCAACAGCAGCAGCAACAGCAGCGCCCGTGCGGGTACCCCCGCAGGGGCGGGACGAGGCGCGGCCGCCGATCCGATCCGACTCGACCGGACCCAGCCGAGCCCCGCAGCGCTCNACCCAGGACCCGGCGGAGGAGAGCTCGGCCGGAGCGCAGCGGCCCCGCCGTTCTCACCCCCCGCCAGCCATGGTGGTCCTGCGGAGCAGCGCCGCCCGCCCGCCCCGCGCGGCCCCGCGCGACAGCCGCTGCCGCCGGCCCCCCTTCGACCTGCTGGACTCCAGCTCCGACTTCATCTCCCTGGACGCCCCCGCCATCAGCAGCCGCCGCGTCTGGACGCGTTCCGGATCCGCCCGGGCCGCGGGGTCCGGGAGGGCCGAGAAGGCCGTGAGTGCCGGGGCTGGACCCGGGCCCGGGGAGGCGGCCGGGAGGTGTTGGGAGGAGCTGGGGGAGCGCCGGGAAGCGGAGCCCTGTGGAGGGGGGAAAAAGAAGCCCCCCCCCGGGCTGTGAAAGGGGCTCAGCACGATCCCTGGCCCCGAGGCTGTGCCGGCGGCCTGAGGGCCAGGCCTTGGGAACTCAAACCTGCATCGCCTCCTGGGTCGGTGTGTTGTACGTCCTGCCCCGTTTGTTTTGGGCCGGCTCCTTATCTGAAAAAGTTATCTTGGAAAGATCTTAAGGGACCGCTTTGCTTTAGTTGCAATAATGCTCGTAGAGCGCTTTCTGTTTAGAGGACAAAAATGCTTCAAAAACAGGACTCGACGTGTTTTGTCCTTGTCTGTGAGTCCTTTCTGGCCAGGCTGAGGGGCCTGTGAAAGTCTCCTCAGTCAGGTGTGTCCAGGGGGTTCTTTGGACGCTCTAAAACAAAACTCCGTTTAGAAATCGGGCCTCATTTGTATCTAATTAAATTGCATAACCTAAACCAGTGAAAACGTTCCTTAAGCTTTCTTTCTGTCCTGATAGAAAAGGGACTGGTCAAGTGGGCTGTGCTTTGCGTCTCTGTTGTGACTTTAGTAAATGAATCATTTCGAGATGTTCAGAAGTTCATTGTTTTTAACACAGCCTTCAAAAGCTAAATTTCTTCTCTGCTCTTTCCAAGTCAGGCTCTTCTTTGCATTTCTATGATAGGTATAGGTGGACCAGACCCAGCTCGGGAGTGGTCTGCTCTCGAGAGGAGCTCTGCCTCGGAGTGATGCTTTTCATGAACTCTGTTTCCTTCTAGCAAAAGTCTTTCAGGAGTCTCAGTTGAATGGATTAGTTTTATGGGTTTTTTGGTTTTTTTTTTTATTCTTTTTTCCATTGTTTTTGAGACTACTGAACTAAGAAGGAAAAAGTATTTGGGGCAGTGGGTTGTTTTTTTTTTTCCTCCTTGCAAAGACTTGTGGAATCTGCTTAAAGATCACTGCTTTGTTTTTGCAATGTCCCCTAGAAGTGCTGCCTTCATAGGGTAAGGCTGTGCAGCTTTAGGCAGGTGGCACAGCTGTCATGTGGAGAACAGGAATGAGGAAGCTGAATGTAAACCTACCCGTGAAACCGAAGCGGAATCTTTGTTATGAAACTGGTTTTAAGATTGTTCTTTGGTTTGGTTTTTTTTTTTTTTTTTTCCTTTTTGTAGACCTTTCCCATACTTTGAAACATGGGGTCATTCCTTCATTTGTGGGATGCTGGGCTCTGCTGGAGGTTTTAACTGTACAGGGATAATGTAGAAGTGCCCCATCTGACAGAGATCATGATACTGGTGCTGGCTGCATACTCAAGTCCTAATGCCCCTTTCCTGTCTTGTTGATGTGCATGGACTTGGTGGTGGCAGCTTTTGCAGTTTTTTCTGGTGTCAGCATGTGATTTATCTTTAGTTATGCAGCTCTTTGGATCCATAGATAGTAAGGAGAATACAGCAGAAAGTCTTAAGGTAAAACATCTTCTTCTGGGTTTATCCTGTTCTGAGTGTCCAGTCTCAGTGAGTTTCATGAGCGAGTTTCCCAGTGAGATCCAAAGTGGCTGCTGTCCCTTTGGAAGCTGTGTATCCCCATGTCTGTTACCCTGATGTAATTCCCCGAGCTGAACAAGTTTATTGTCTGGTGAGCTGTATTTGAGGGCAGAGTGCTCGAAAATTATGTGACCCAGACCAGGGCAGTGATTGTGCCCCTGTACTCATCTCTGGTGAGGCCACACCTCAAATCCTATGTCCATTTCTGGCCCCTCAAAACAAGAAAGGCAGTTGCGGTGCTGGAATGTGGCCAGACAGAAGCAATGGAGCTGGTGAAGGGTCTAGAGAGTAATTCATGTGAGGAGCAGCTGAGGGAGCTGAGGTTGTTCAGTCTGTAGAAAAGGAGGCTCAGGGCAGACCTTGTCACTCTCTGCAACAGCCTCAGATGCAGTGGTAGAGTGTCAGCCTCTTCTCCAAGGCAGCTAGTGACAGGACAAGAGGATAAAGCCTCTAGATGTGCTGGAAAAGGTTCAGGAAGAAATTTTTTGTGGAAAGGGTGGTTAAGCCTCAGAACAGGCTGCCCAGGAAAGTGGTGGCGTCACTGTCCTTGAAAGTGTTAGAGAAGTGACTGGGTGTGGCACTTAGTGCTGTGCATCAGTCAAAGGCTGGACTTGATGACCGTGGAGATCTTTTCCAACCATGATGATTCCATGATTCTGTAAAAGTGACTTGGCAAGTATCTCAAGTACCGCATTGGGACCTGTGGAATTGTGGGTGTCCAAGTGTGTAGCTGGTCACTGACCATTTCCTCCTGGATTATGGGGGCTTCATTCTGCTCCCTGTCCCTGTCTTCCAGCTCAGGTGACTGGGTACCCTGAGGACAGCTGGTCTTACTGTTAAAGGCTGAGACAAAGTACCTCTGCCTTTTCCTCATCTTTGTCATGTGTTTGCCTGTGCATCAAGCAAAGGAGGGAGATTCTCCTTAGTCTTTCTTTTGTTGCTATTTGTAAAAATGTTTTGTGTTGTCTTACATAGCAGTAGCCAGATTAAATTCTACTTGGGCTCTGCCCTTTGTCATTTCCTCCCTGCATAACCTCCTGACATCATTGCAGTCCCCATGTAGTCCTTCTTCACTCTTCTGTTGTCATCTCTATCAACAAGTAACAAGTTTGGATAACATTAGGGTGAAGGACTAGAAGAATCTGGTGTATTTTCTGCCCTTTTCATTGTGAGATTTAGTTTGGCTTATTTGTAATGAAACCTTGGGTTGTAAAAGGAGTAAGTCCTCTTCCAAGGTCATCACAGCATTTCTCATAAAGTAAAAGTCAATAGTATCATTCTCTTTGCAGAAACACCAAGGCAAACAAGATCAACAGCCACAAGGAAGCATATCTTTAATTCCCTTTGGTTTTCTGGATAAATGCTATCCTCCTGAAGGAATTTTTTACACATCCCTCTGAATGCTGTTATGAAAGGGACAGAGACAGGAGAAAAATTCTTCCAGGACAAGGCATTTTTCTGTTGCATTAAAGATATAGAAATTTGGCAGAAAATGAACCCCTTGCATTCCATCTGGTCCTCAGAGATCAGGAGCTGGGTGCAGCTGAGCCTAATCAGCCTGGCCAAGTTCAGTAAGAACTTATAAGGTCCAGTTTCATGAACAGTGCTGTTCACTGAAGCAACAGGAAAGCAGATTCTGAATTGCTGGTGGTAAATGCGCCAACTACAGAGTGTTAGTATGTGCTGCTACAGAAGGAATAATGACAAGAGATCTATTGGTGATCTGTTCCTCTGTCTAGGTATTGCTAGATCTGCTCCAACGTAGTTGGGAGGCACAAAGCTCACCTAAAGGCATCCCTTCAGGGAAGAGGAGAAACACAGTCTGTCAGCTGATCCAAAACAAGCTGAGGGTCTTCCTCCTTTCTCCATTGTTTTGTTTTGGGGTTTTTTTTCCCCCCCAAACCTCATTCTTTTATAGTATAATTTTTGGCCCTTCATAAAGGGGTGGGAAAATTGCATGTTACAGGTGAACTTTTAGTTATTGTGGTCACTGAACCAAGTTTGAAATTAAAGGTCTTGGTTTTATGTCTTTGAAGTCTGGTGGTCTGTTTTTTCCTGAGAGTTACTTTTTGGTGCAGAAGTGGTTCAGGGCCTTCCTACTGTTAGTTATATCCCTCTTGAGTCAGGAGTGTAACAGACTAAACTTGCACAAATGAGGCAATATATGTGGTTCAGATAAATACATTCTTCTTTCTTTTCCTAGAAGTTTTCCTCTGGCAACATTGAATGTTTCAATGGACACTGTTTAAGGTCGATGAGGAAAAACATGCCACCCTGCACAGACTCCAGCTTTGACAAAAGCATGGAAATACTGAGTGAGAATGTCAATCGACACTTTTCAAGGTATTGTATTTCTAGGTGTTCAATCTGTGTTCAATTCATGCAATGAAAAACAAAAGTCAAAGCACTCAGAGTGAGATGTGTCATGATAAATCTACAGCTGAAAATCTGCAGGGGAATACGAGCATGTTAATATCTGTGCCAGTGTCTTAGAACTAGAATCACTCTTCTTAGTAAAAGTTTTCTGCTTATATAAAAAGCATGTGTCTCTTCCCAGGTCCTTTGGGATACTATTTGCCCTAATGAGAAGTCAAGATGAGCAAGTTGGGAAATGTCTGTCCTTAGGGAGCTGTGGTACACAGCAGACTTGGGATCTGAGCCCTCTCTGGGGCCCACAGGCTTTTCTTGGCATGACGTGTAGCACCAGGTTACAGACAAGGAGTTCCCAGTGTCGAGGGGGGACTGTACAATGCAATGCAATATAATATAATATAATATTGCTGTGCAGTACTTCTAATACGGCAATTCTGTTCTCCTTTCTTCTGCCTTCTTTCTTAATGTAGGCAGTTGGCAAAGCCGAAATCAGGCCCAAAAAAGGAAGACTATAAAGAAGGTAAGTAGTGATAACTCCTTAGGATTCCTTTTTAGCCTGGTTTCTGAGAAGGATTGCATTTGGTCACGCTGTCCATCTAAATTGACCACAAAAACTTCTGAACTCATCAGCCAAAATCAGGTGAAGTTGTGACAATAGGTATCTCAAAGATGGGAATTTCCACTGAGTTTTATGAAAAGAGGTAGGTGCAAATAGGAGGAGATGATATTAATTCCTTTCAGGCTTGGGAATAATGTAATGTGAATTCTGAGAATCTGTTCCTTAGCTCAGTTTTGTTTTGTGACATGTATTTTCTGGAGTCCACAGAACACAGGTTAACTCTAAATCAGTCCTGCAAGTAGGAAAGAATTGCTGCGTTGTAATACAACTGAGTTAAAAGGAATTCAGTCATGAGATGCACAAACTGGCCTGGGGAAGGTGTCTCTGAAACTGAGCATTTCACCTTGGAGCCAAATTCCCTTGCTTGGGACTTGGTGCCATGAGGCCACTTGGTGGCAGCTGGGAAAATCCATTAGCTCCTGGCAGCATCCTGCCAGCTACAGGCTGAACCTGGGAAGGGACCTGAAATGCACTTTGTAACTCAAATTAACTCACATTCTACTTGCGCAATATAAATTATTGCTTACTGAGCTCAAAGTCAGTTTCATAGTTGGTGATGATGAGATCAAACCTCCCTCTGTTTAAATTAAGTTGGTGATACATCTATTACTCCCCTGATCACTCGTAACTGTTTTAATCATAGTGCAAATGATGAACCTGGGGCAAAGGATGCTGTCTGGTAAATATTGGGCAGATCTCTTATAAAGCAAGTATTTCGAGTTCTTTTGTATTTAGGAGCTTATCTTGAGGCATTTCTCGTCTTCTAGGGCTTTTGTGTCATGATGCAGAAAATGAAAGTGCTAAAGCATTGTACTAAAAACATGCCTCTTTAGAAGAGACTTCCCACGTAAGCAATTTTTAGAAAAAACTGTCAGATACAATTTTATATGAATGGAGTGAAAACACCTTAGAGGTAGGTATTTGTTGTTTTCACTTTTCCAGAGAAAAGTAACTGAAATAAGTTTGCCTCCTGCATGGAACAAAAGCTGGGTGTTTGTTTTCATCAGATTTGCTTTCCAGTCTATTAAAAAGCTGCTACACAAGTCAGACTTTGAAATAGGTAGTTTAAGTTTTTTAAGTTGAATGCTGTGATCATGACAACAACTTTTAATTCAGTATTTCAAGAAAAAATCAAAGGCAGGGTTTTTACGTTTTGCTAGTGCAACGGTGAAGTAAAGGGACTGACATGCTTTCCATCCCTGAAGGTTTTATGTATTACTGCATTTTAGTGACCAGAACACTGAAGACCAGAGCCGATGCAAAAGCTGCAGAACAAGTCCATGAAGAGAATGGGGACCTGGAGGTTCGCCGCAGCTGCAGACTTCAGCAAAGCCGCTACACCACTACAAATCAATCTGTTCTGTTTGATAAACTTATAACCAAGTAAGTAGGCTTTTCAAATCTACTATCACAAGCCTTCTGAGTGACCCTTTCTACTGTGGCAAAATATTGGCACTAGGGACTTTATCCTTTTGACAAGAGAAAAAGGTATTGTTGTTCCTGGCAGCAAGAGCTAAATGCATTCAGTGGCTAGGCTGGGACTTCCCTTCGTCCCACTGCACATACACCACCTACTGGTGATGTCAGGAAGAAATTGCTTACTGTGAGGGTGGTGAGGCACTGGAACAGATTGCCCAGGGAAGCTGTGGATGCCGCATTCCTGCAAGTGTTCAAGGCCAGGTTAGATGGGGCTTTGAGCAGTCTGGCCTGGTACGTTGTAGTGGTTTGACCTGGGCTGGATGCCAGGGACCGACTAAAGCCGCTCTCTCATTCCCCTCTGCAAACAGACAGAGGAGAGAAAGCATAACCAAGGGTTCCTGGGTTAAGATAAGGACCATGAGAGATCCCTTACTGATCACCATCATGGGCAAAACAGACTCCAAGTGAGGTTATTAATTAAATTTGTCCCTAACAGAACTGGAGCTTGAGAATAAGAAGTAAAATAAATCTTAAAAGACACCTTCACCCCACCCCCTCTTTTCAAGTTCTACCTCCTCCCGCCCAGCAGTGCAGGGAGACAGAAATGGGGGATATGGTCAGTTCTGTTTTCTGCCACTGCTCAAAGAGGAGTCTTTCCCTTGCTCAGCAGTGCAGGGAGACAGAAATGGGGGATATGGTCAGTTCTCTCCAGTGTGAGTCCATCCCCCAGGCAACAGTTCTTCAGGCTCTGCTGCCACATGGGTCACTTCTCCACAGGGTGCAGTCCTTCAGGTACAGGCTGCTCTAGCCTGGGTGCCCCACAGGCCACAAGGAAAATCCTGCTCCAGCATGGGCTTCTCTCCCCATGGGTCAGCAGGCCCCTGCCAGGACCCTGCTCCAACATGGGCCTTCCACAGGGTCCCAGCCCCCCAGCAGCATCCACCTGCTCTGATGCAGGCTGCTCCACGGGTTGCAGGTCAATGTCTGCATCCCTATGCTCCCCAATGGGCTGCAGGGTCACAGCTGCTCCACCATGGTCTTCACCACGGGCTGCAGGGGAACCTCAGCTCCAGTGCCTGGAGAATCTCTTCCCGCTCCTTCTGCACTGACCTTGGTGTCTGCACTGTTGTTCACATGTTCTCACTCTGCTCTTCTCTGGCTCTCATCTTCATCTGCTCCGTATGGTTTTTTTATTTCCTCCTTAAATATCTTATCAGAGGTGTTACTATCACTACTGATTGGCCTGGCCTTGGCCAGAGGTGGGTCCAGCCTGGAGCCAGCTGGCATTGGCTCTGCTGGACGTGGGGGAAGCTTCCAGCAGCTTCTCAAAGAAGCCTTCCCTATAGTCCCCCCCACCACAAAAGCCTGGCCACAGAAACCCAATATATACATACGGTCTAGGTGGGTTTATGTGTTTTCTTGTGAACCAAAACAGTTTCTTTTGTGCCTTTGAGTAGATTTAGCTTGGATACTAAGGAAAGTAGTACTCTGGAAACCAGCAGAGTGAAGCAGTCCTGGTGTTTCTGCTTGTCTGTCTGTGGCTTAATTCTTTGTGAAGCCCCAACTGACATTGTTTTCTGAAAAGTTTATAAAGTGTAATAGCAATAAGATATTTTCTCTAGTATATATGGTCATAGAAAATCAACATAAAATTTAAATTGCAATTTAGAGACAGATATGCAACTTGTTGTCTGAAGAACCCTGTGAACCCAAAGTGACTTAATGATGTAATGCAGAACAACTTAAATGCAGTGAAAAACTGTCATAATTTCTTTATCTTACTATTGTCTTTGGATTTTTTTTTCCTGTTAAAAGAGTTGGTTGGTTGGTTTTTTTTGCTGTGTTCAGCAAGAGGATAAAATAAACCTGAAATCAGTGTATGTTTGCAAATCTTCAAGCATTTGTCCTTAATTCTCTCTGTAAAAAAGTAAGCATTTGACCTAATTTTTAAGTAGTGTTGAGAAACTTGTCTAAGGGTCAATGACTCTTAGTTTGTGCACCCTGATTAGAATGTTGTGATGATTGTGTGCTGTTTTAAATGGGGGTTTTTTTGTACTTGCTTATTTTTGCTTTTATATGTCAACTTTGTATCTCAGCACTGCAGAAGCAGTCTTGCAAAAAATGGATGATATGAAGAAGATGCGTAGACGGCGAAGGATGGGAGACCTGGAGGTGTTCCACGACACAGAAGAAGTAGATATAATTTATGCTGCTGGTTTTGTATAAGTAGGGTATTTCACATAGGGAAATTGTTTTGTTGTAGTTTTAATTTAGCAGACAAAAACCCTTCATCCAAAGCATAGTGTAGTCTAAAATAACATGGTTTTGCTTCCTAATGATACAATTTAACATCTTACAGTCATTCCATAGCTATGCTGTAAGGGTGGAGGAAATAGCTTCTTCAGAAGACGAGAAATAGCAGTGAAAGGTTGCAATGGATGTCTTATGCTACACTTTCTGAACTGCCTTATGATTTTTGAATGGACAGTGTTTACAAACAGCTGTCTGGTCTTAAGGTCTTAATGATTTTCTGATATATTCACTGATACCTGCTTTATCTCTGTGTATTCTTGTGCCAGCCTTCCTGTGAGCTCAACTGTCCTGAGAGGAACTAATGTTTAAGCAATAACTATCATATTTCATCTGTCTTGATTTTGCTCTATTAAATTAAGTTAGTCTATTGTCCTTTTGAATGGCAATTGCTTGGTTTTTTAAACATCTTTGTAGTCTATTTTTATAAGTTTTTATTTGGATCTGAATTCCTACTTTAGAGCATAAATCCCTGTTATTAATCCAGGATGTCAAGAGTGATATTCCAGTTCTCTCCTGCTGTACAATAATTAAATCTTTTGTGTATATGGAGTGTCTTGATAATGATACTTTATAAGCACCAAATATGCCCAAGGGTTTTCTGCTGATTTGTGACTGGTCTTTGTTTCTTTTAATTAGGAAAGCCTTGATATGGAAAGGACTGACGAAGAAATAGCTGATAATCAAGGTAGCATTGTAGGCTAGTTCTGTTTTAAATTTTCTTGACTATGCTCTGGCCAAAAGCCAGATGGCTTTTGAGATGGGATGAACTACTGGGTAATTTGCATCTATTAAAAATATCTGTGCTGCTATTTACATTACAAGCCATAGTCACAGACTCAGGACTGTTCTGTAGTGAGCTCTGAACAGGTACTCAGAGGGAAAGAAAAATAAGTCCAAAACACTTAAAAGATTGTGGACAGGTGGGAATATGTATTGTGTAGTGCAATTTGAATTTAATACTATTTGCAATTGTACTTAAGACAGCTTAACATTATGTTGATGTACAGTTGAGTCATCAGAAGAAAGTGAAGCCAAAGAAGATGATGGTGAGGACACTCGAAAACGTTACTCCTTCCGACAGAGGAAAACTGTTGAGCGCTATCAAGCTCCATTGGAAAGTAGGTTATAGGCACAGTTTCTCTTAAAAGCTCATTTCTTGCACACAAATGAGTTTTGTGGTGTTTTTTTAGGATGAAAATGCACACATACATACTCCTATTTAAATGTCTTTCCTTAACTGAAAATGAATTTTATTAACTGAATGTATTCTGCACTATCTATTTCTTTGCCATTTGGCATCCTTATTGTTGATTTTCAGTAAAAATATTATCTATGTATTTATGAAAGAATAGTAACTAAACAGACTTGTTGATCTTACTCTTGTAGTTTTCAGTTCTCCTTAAAAATTGTGTGTGTGTGTTTTCATTTTTATTATGCATTGATTTAAAAAAAGAAAATCCCCATCCTTCCACCCTTGAAGCTTCTGATCATAGAGATGGTGGTGCACATCCCATTCTCTGCCTCTTTCACTATCCTACTTTCTCTTAAAGTTGTTTGTAACATTATTCTAAATTCTTTGCTTTTAACAGAACCAAGACAACGTAAGATGTATTTTTCAGACCGGTCTTCACCTGTCAGACAGAGAGATTCCTGCAAAGGAACTAACAGGTGTGTATATGATTAGTGATAGTTCTTCTTTCTCAATAGGGCTGTCAGTCACTTGACTGAATAAGGTTTTGGACACTTGTGGTAATTAGAGATTAACAGGTTGGTTATTGCTGTGACAGTTTGAGGGTGTAAAGAAAACAAGTATTGGGGGGAGCTTATCCTTTGTACTAGCCATTAGATTATACATGAAAATGCATTTTTTTTCTGGTCACTGATAAGGTGATGATGAGGTTTGAGGCTGAGACTGTGTAACTCCAATTTTTGGAGTTTGTTCTGGAATTGAAGCCAGAATCTCCCTCTGAAAATCATGGACAATTGAATCTTGAAGGATACAAATTATTTTAATCTCCTGAATATTGATTCCTCTTTGGAATCAGTTTGTGTGTCTGTATGAAACTATGCTTAAACAAGAAAGCTGCTAAATGAAATTCTGAATTACAAATTGCAATAGTAATGACAAAGGGGTTTTGGAAGCTGTAAGAAATTAGTATTGAGAATGCCATCCCTTGCTAGATAGGAGCACTTTGTTTAGCATTGTTGAAAGCAAGCAGTTATGAGAAGAAGGGAGTTTGAAGCCAAATTTTTAAATGAGTTAAAAAGGTTGATGTTTCACAGAGTGGATACATAATGCTGAATGCAACTCTGTCTGTCTGTGTGAGGGAGAGTAAGTGGACAAAAGGAGTAACTTGGTTATTTCTTTGCACACTGGTTAAACATTCTGCCTTCCTATGAAAATCAAATTGTCATGAGGAAAATCACATAATGTACTTTGAAATCAGATCTATAAGAGTACAATGATCTAGAAACTTAGTAGATTTCACTTTAAATTTTGATATTACTTTGTGTGTATTCTAATTTTTTTCATTTCTTTGTTTGAATGTTTGCAGACAGAGACACACAGACCCCAGGAGTGATTCCTCTTCCTCATCTGATGATGAAGAGGACTTTGAGAGGCAGCGGAAGAACAGAAATTTAAGAAGGTTGAAATTGGAGAATAGGGGAGGGAGGGGTCTAATTGGGAGGACTTTACATCTGCCTAACTGTGAAGTGTTACCATCTTCATCTTGTATGCTTTGTAATCTCTGGCAATCCTGTCTGTTTGTACTGCCAACTGTAACTCGACTCTCTGCAACTGAATTTACAGAACTGATTTTGATAAGCAATTTTAATTTCCAGGTGGGAATGGGAGTAGGAACACTTTGAAATAACTTCTTAATGTAAAATTCTACTGCTTCTGTACTTTACAGTAGTTGATTCAGAAAGAAAACCACCATGACAGAGAATGCTATAAATAGAGGAAATGATAGTGGTTTTATTACTTAACAAATGTTCTAGAAAAACTTTTTTATTTACAGTCTAACAAATAAGTTTTCAGCCTGACATATTTCAGACATGTATCTTCTGACACACTCATTCTGAAAGCCTCAAGAAGGATCAGCAGTGCTAGGCTGCCTTTATAATACTAATCCCCACTGAAAAAAGTATAATCTTGGGCTGTAACTGAAAGTATTGAAGCTAAAAGTATTTGAAAGGTATCAGTATGTTTGAGGGAGTGGGTTTCTTCCATCACACAAATCAGTGTCCGTCGATGGTCTACATATACAGAGTAACTTGTTTAAATCTTGTATTCCTGTATGTGTTGTGTTAACTTGTGTAGATATTTGTAAGTGCTAAATTGTTAACTTGGTTTAATGTCTGGAGTAACCATTTTCTTTTATTTATTCATGGCCATTAAATATAAAACAGGTCAAACAAATAACTATTCAGGAAGTTTATGCTCATTTATGCTATCTGCATTCACTTTCTATCATTAGAAAAATCAAAAATCTGCATCATAACTTAGCACCTTTCTCTTTAATTCAAATCAGGTCTCTTCCGAGCAACTTTCGGAAAGGTGATTTAAAGGGAGTTCACAAGGATCGCATGAAAATCGGAGCAAGTTTGGCTGATGTTGATCCAGTGAAAATAGATTGTTCAGTAGGTATTTTTACTTCATTGTGAGATGTTTTCAGTAATGGGCTATCTACACCTACTTTGGCTTACAGTTTTCTTTTTAGCAATTTGAAAATGGGCATGAACGTTTCCTTTGTGCTGACATCTAGTTTCTGATGTAACCTTATGAAGGTTGCACCTTTCTTTAACATGTGTTTAAAATGTGTTCTGTTGACTTCACCTTTAGGTACGATTTGATGGTGTGGGTGGTCTTTCTGACCATATTTCAGCTTTAAAAGAGATGGTCGTTTTTCCGTTGCTTTATCCAGAAGTCTTTGAGAGGTTCAAAATTCAGCCTCCAAGGTAATCGATGTCATTTAAAACTTCTCCTGCAAACAGGGGAATTAGACTATTCAACTGACATATGTTTCCATGCTTCAAAATTTTAAGAAGTGTTGATGTTTTGGGGTTTTTTAGCAGTAGAAAAAGTAGGTTTTTAAAAATGGAGAATCCAGCATACATGAAGGTTCAGAAATGTAGTGTGTGGCAAGATTATGCTTTAGGTGTCTTGCTTTTAAAAAAGGGAGTTGTAGTGTTTTTGTTTTGAGTTCTGTGTGCAAGTGGACTTGATCAGGTTGAAAGCAGGAAGGAATTATCTACTGGTATAAAACTATAGTTTGTTCCGTGTAAATTCAGTTGTTTCTCTCATCAAAAATTTTTATACAGGAGTTCCAATGTCAGTTTTACAACTGATAGAACTGGCAGCCAGAACCTTGCAGTGTTTGTTGTGCTTGGGCTAAAATAAAATGTCCCCTTCATACAGAGCTAAGTGGGTTCTGTGTGTTATGAAATGAAATTATTAGCGATTTAATTGTTAGCTTTATATATTCTTGGTCAGCAAAATTCAGTCATGTTATATTGAAATGACTTTAGATCCTTTGCTTTCAGTAACTTTAAAAGTATTACAAGCAATCAAAAGAAAATTTTAGTTAGGTGAGAACAGTTGTGTGTTTTAGGGATGGAGGGTGTAACAGGTGCTTTTCCATGATGTTTTTTTCTTACGTGAATTTTTTTTTTTACTTCTTTTTAAATTGCAGAGGTTGCCTATTCTATGGTCCACCAGGGACTGGAAAGACACTGGTTGCTCGTGCTCTTGCTAATGAATGTAGCCAAGGTGACAGGAGAGTTGCCTTTTTTATGAGGAAAGGTGCCGACTGCCTGAGTAAATGGGTTGGGGAATCTGAACGACAGCTTCGTTTGTTATTTGACCAGGTAAGGTGAAAACCTTCCTTGTGCCCTGTCTGAGTTGTAACTAGTTTTCTCTGGTCAAGAAGAACTCATTCTTTTTTTTTGTTTTGTCAACTCTCTACACTGAAATGGGATTGTCGGTGTTTCCTTTTTCAGTGGGGTTTTTAGGGACTTGAATGTATTACTTAAAGTGTATTAGGAAAGGTTAGTAAAGCAATCAAGAAAGAAAACCTTGCAAAGCAACACATGTGCCACTCCTTGCCTCACAGAAAAAAACCCAAACAGCCCCAAAAGAGGTTTAAAGAGGCAAGAGATGGTGGCTTTGGATCAGAGCAAAACAGTGCAGGGTGAAAGTATGGTCATACAAATTGGTAACAAGGGTTCCTTCCAGAACCTGTAATTAAGTCCCAGCACGGTTGTTGGTAGTTGCCAAATAGCTGTAAAAACTGCTGGTGTGATTTGTTTCCTGTTGATCAGTCTCAGTGAGTTGACATAGGCTGCTGCCTTGTTACTTGTGCTGCTTGACCGCGTTCGCTCATTTAGTAGAGATCCATGATGCTGGTCTGAAAAACCTGGTTCAGGTGTCTTTACAACTGTAATGTTGTTCCTGTGTTTCTCCTTCTAATAGTACTGTTTTCCCAATATCAGTACTCCTGTGTTTTCACTGTAGGCCTACCAGATGCGACCTTCAATTATTTTCTTTGATGAGATCGATGGTCTTGCTCCTGTACGTTCCAGTAAACAAGACCAAGTCCATAGGTAGGATGTGTTTTTAATCTACATAGAAGTTGCTTGATCTTTGTGACAAGAAGACTGCAATCTGTTTAACTTGATGTGGCACATAATTTATCCTGAAAACTAGTAATTAAATACTACTGAATTTCAGATTTTTTTTTTAATTTTTTTAAAAAACATTTGCTAAGCTTGATGGCAGCATGAGGTCTGTGTTGCCTTATCTATTTTGTTATGACTTAAAATTATTTGTCTTTTTCTACTAAGCATCTTCTCAATAAAAGCTTCTCCTTTTTGAGTGAACATTAAGGAAAATTATATGGAGCTCAAGAAAATTTACTGAACTGGTGAATGAAAATTGTATTTTTCTGTTAGCTCTGTTGTATCAACACTTCTGGCACTTATGGATGGCTTAGACAGCAGAGGAGAGGTTGTGGTAATTGGAGCCACCAACAGACTGGATTCTATAGATCCTGCTTTACGAAGACCAGGACGCTTTGATCGAGAATTCCTCTTCAGCTTGCCAAACAAAGAGGTCAGAACTTCAGCTCCACCTTAGCGTGAAAGGGGCAAATACAAACAAATATAAAAGTATTTGTTACTAGTGTGAGGGTTTTGGAGTGTTATGGTTGTTTTGAGAGAAAATTTAGGGCAAACTAAAATACAACTATTTTGTTTTCAGGCAAGAAAAGAGATTTTCAAAATTCATACACGAGACTGGACCCTGAAGCCATTGGACAAGTTTCTTGAAGAGCTGGCTGAGAAATGTGTTGGTGAGTTTGAAAACAGTATGGGTTACTGCATACAACTTCAAAGGGAACTGCAGCTCGTACCAGGCAGTGCCTGAACTCCTGTGCCTTGCTGTAGAGTGAGGCAGTCAGGCAGATGGCATGCCTTGGGAGCAAACCAAATTAGATGCTGCTTTCAGTTTTCTTTTTTCTCAGAACACTGATAGAGATTAGGACATCTTTCCCATGAGCAAAGTTTTGACTAGGAGGCTGCTTCCTAAGTGCAGGATATCAGGCTGTGAGCCACTAACAAAACTTCTCTGCAGTGCAGTAATTCTTTAAATTATCTCTTACTCTGTTGATTTTTGGTTTCATGCAAAGTCTTTGTGTTGCACTTCAGAAATCTTGGCCTTGACATCGGTGTTGCCTGACATAACATTTAGTTCATGTTTTGTTTGTTAGGGTACTGTGGTGCTGACATTAAAGCGTTATGTGCTGAAGCTGCCCTCTGTGCTTTGCGCCGCCGGTATCCTCAGATATACGAAAGGAGCGAGAAACTGCAGTTAGATGTCACTTCAATTAAAATAACTGCAAAGGATTTTGTCATGGCCATGCAGAAGACTGTTCCAGCTTCGCAGAGGGCTGTGGCTTCACCTGGACGAGCGCTGTCACCTGTTTTAAGACCACTGTTAGAAAACACACTGGAAAGTATTTTACAAGCCTTGCAGAGAGTGTTTCCCCACGCAGAGCTTGCACTAAAGAAGGACCAACAGCAAGGTATAGCAATAACATCCACTTGTTTAAAATTCTGCCAAAGCAAAAACTTCTGATTTGTGCAATAACATAAATGAACCTCTCATCCATAATGACAGTTCAGTTTTTTATGTGTGTGTGCAGAGCACTGAATGGGATCTGTGAGTGACTCACAACATGCAATAGAGAACTGTGTCTTCTCTGCTGGAGCACCCTGCTTCTGACAGTACCTAACATCACATTCATCATTTGTAGAGGTGGATCAAAAGTTTACTGTATGAGGTACCCCCTTCCCAAGTGAATGATTACATGCAGGGTGAAGAGTATTGTTACATAAATGCTTCTNAAGACAGTATTATCCAGTGTGTGCCCTTAAATGATGAACTATAAGAGAATGGTTTCCTGCACTGAGTTCAAAGGTGTGTTAATGCAGGAGTGAGATTTGGATTATTCAGGAAAGTTAAAAAAGCTTTCATGTCTTTAAATCCTATTTTAGGAACTGATGTGATTGACAGTGATGAGGAGTCACCATCAATTTTTGAAGAGAAGACAAGTCAAAAAATGCCTGATCACGAAAATGGA
>VYZS01029950.1:11013-25694 GCA_013400695.1 Neodrepanis coruscans | reverse complement strand
ATGGTTATTCCTGTGGCTCACTGAAATGCCAGGGTTACCCATGAAGTCTGATGGATAATTCTTGTAATGGAAATGTGTTGTATAAGGTATGGGGCTTGTCAGTACTTCTTCTCTTCATGTTCCATGGGACACTGGCACTGGTATTTTCCACTATTTCACTGAAAGGATTGTACTGAGCAGACTGGGGCTTAAATGCTCTTTACAGTGCTTTGAGAGTTAAAAAAAAAAAAAAAAAAAAAAGTTTAAGTATTAATTACTTTTGCACTGAAGTGCAAAGATTTCCAGAGTAGCATAAGAAACTTCTCTCATGAGGTTTGTTGGAGTTTGTTGGAGTTTTTTTGTTTATTTATTTTTAAGGTTCTATCAATAATAGGAACAATAAATTCTAATGTTTTAGACCAATTTCCAGCCAATCTGAGGTTTTCAGCAGTAATTTCCTCTGATTTCATAGGATCCGGGACCTGGAATGCAGCAAGCTAGATGTACTTTGTTGAGATAAAACACTGTCTGCATGCAGAGTTTTCATAACATCTAATTTAAAGTGCATCTTGAATTTTTTGGATAAAAATTCTCAACAACTGTAGAGAGGAAAATGAGCCATTTCCTTAGCTTGAACCTGCATGAATTAGTGGTAAAGTGTTGATCTCTAAACTTGCAGTTTCTGAACCATAAAATCTGTTTATTTCACCCTATAAAAGAACATTTTAACTTGTATGGCTATTTAAGTTTAAAAGCTATTAGGGAAGTGGGTGGGGAGAGGCAAAGAAGCAGCTTGAATCAGTAATTCAGGCTTGCAATACAATCTTCATCTGCTGCATAGCTTGCATAGAAATCCCCCTCAATGTGGATTTTCTGTGCTTGTAGCAGTCCCACAGTACGGGAAATATACAGTATATGTTTCCAAAATTATCCATAATTGCAGTAAAGCTTATGAAGCAACAATTCCTTGTGTGTTCCTAGTGATCTGCAATAACTGGGTATTCTTAAGTATGCATTTAAAGAAGGGAAAAACATAACAAGAGCTGGCACAAGTCATCTGCAGTGACTTTCCAAAGGGATTTGGGGAAAGTCTTTATTGACATGCCCTTACTGCAGGAACAGTAGCAGCTTTGGTGGAAAACCTACCTACCTGTGTTTTCTTTTGTATCTGAATTTCGTTGTGTTTCCCTACAGACTGAAAATACTGGGACTAAAATCATGCCAATCAAGTGCCTCCTTGGGTGGGCAGAACAAAGTCACAGCACCTTCGTGAGAGAGATGGAGATTGACGAGGAGGGACCACTCCTGCTGTGGGCAGGGTGGGGATGGAGGGATCTTGGGTCCTGCTGCTGCACCCTCTCATTCCCTGTGCCTTGGTGCATCTCAGAGAAAGTAGAGAGAGCAGCATGTGCTGATTCAAATGTAAGGTGTTTGTCATTTGTCCCAGGGTGGAGCACAGGGAGAGAAGGCTTCTTGCACAGACTCTGATGCTCATTCACACATGCACGGAACAGCCTTGTTACACGCTCACCTTTGGTGAGAGGGAAGAGAGCTTTTGATTCTCTCTCTGCAAAATTGGTAACAAATTGACAATGCTTTGAGAAGCTGAGCTTCGCTTGAGCTGTGCAGGCCTTTTCTATCTATCCCTGAACTTGCAGTACCTTGCTAAAAATAGTTCAAAGCATAACCGTGAGTTCCCTGAACTGTGATCCTACCAGTTCTGTATTATTCAACTCACCATTCCTTTGAAAGTATTCATCCTTCCCCTCATAAAACTTAAATCAGCTTGTTCTTTGGTCCAAGGGTTGACATCATTATGATGCTACATCCTATGTAATGGTGTGAGACCTGGAAAAGCATTCACAGCAAAACCACGCAGCGAATTGAATTTGCAGTGCCTCAGCCCGGGCTGTCTGAGCTCCCTCCTGCCCTCCACATTTACTTATACTTTTAAAACCTGTGTGGGTCCTTGGAAATACCCCACTGTTACACAGCAGTATGCTCCTGAGAATTTATCAAGTCTTCTTAATGTTCCCATTTTTCTTTCCACGACCCCATTTGTTTTACAATGTTTGCAAGAGCAAAAGTGATTGTTTTACCAAATTAAGCTAGATTTCTTTGCCAGGAACAGTGGCTAGAATCTTGTTGACAGATTTGGAAAAGTTTATTCTTTCAGTACCTTTTGAATGATTTTTTTAAGGATGTCTGCCATGTAATGTTTCCAAAATCAGACCACATTTAACTGTTTAATATTATACGGTGACAGGGACAAATTAGCACCTTTCATTTTCCTATCAAAATTAACACATCCCAAGAAGACATTTCAAGAGCTACAGATCACTTATTTAGAAATAAATGCAGGAATCTACTTAAATATATTCAACTCAAAATCTTGGCACAAATAAATTATGAGAGATTTGCTATTGATTGCAAAAGCCTCAGAATTTTGTCCATTTTTATAGAATCACAGAAAGGCTTGTACTGAAATGGACCTTAAAGATTATCTAGTCCTGACCCCTGTGCCATTTTGCTTACATTTGTTTGGAGTTACCTTTTTTCTTGTGTGTTTTCATATGATGATTTTTTTTCTTTTCGGCAGAAAGTTTTTTTTTAGAGTCTGGTCTGAAACATGTCCCAGCCCTTTGCTCGAGGGCTTCCTTACGGGCATGAGAAGGGTTTTTTGTTTGTTTCTTCTTCCCCCTTTCATGCCTAATTTGGCCTCTGGCTTTGGTTGTTCTTCCGTCTTCCTCTGGAGCATCTGGAATTGGCCACAGCTAAAAATGGGTTAATGGGCAGGGTGCAGAGATGCTTCTGGTGATAGCAAGAAGCTCCTCAAACTTCTGGCTGGTGCATATTGCCTCTGGTCACACTGGCAGGGATCACTGCTATTTGCTTTATTGCTGTGCCTCTCTTTAGCAAAGGACACAGCTTCCTCCCAAGGCACTGGTGGTATTCAAAGCTTTTTGTCTTTTGTACTAAAAGTCTGAAGTTGGTCACAATGTATTGGAAGTTCCTGGGTGGCTCATATTTTGGTGGATGTTGGAGTTAAGTTCTGACTTCAGCACCACAATTGCTGTCATGGCAGGGGGAAATGATCCAGGCAGTGCTTGGAGTTCTGTGTTGTTGGGGGGAAATATGGAATATTACAGTGTTCAAAAAAAATGTAGATGTGTTATTTAGGGACATGGTTTAGTGGTGGGCCTGGCAGTACTGGCTGGACTCTGTGATCTTGGAGGTCTTTTCCAACCTTGATGATTCCATGACTCTATAGGCCTGATTTTGCTGTCATATGAGGTGACTCTTTTGATCATTTGTGTTCACTGAAGCTGCTATGTGATGTAGGTACATGAAGATTCATATTCTCTGCCAGTTCTGGTCCATGCAGATACCTTGGGTTAACAGAGCAGAGAATACTAATCCAAGTCAATATGTCTGTGTATTTCACTTTCCTATTTGAGAATATTAAGGCCAGGTTCTCATTTATACTAAGCCCACTTGCAATATTCTGACAACAGAGAGATGTCTTAGCAGGAATGTAAATTAAAGCCTTTTTATCCTTTTAATAGTGTTTGTATTTTCACTTGGCTGCAGTACAGGAATGACACATGTCTGTACAAATGGCATTTGCCATCCTGTTGATGGCTGCTGATATTCTTTGTGTCTCTACCCCTTAAATAAGTGGAGCACAAGTATCCTGAAGTCTCAGCTTTTTTAATTCCTTTAAAATATGTGGGATTTTTCTTGAAATATCTAACTCAGGATTTAAGATTAAGGCAATTCTTCTGTCCTTCCTTCACTATGTGATAATCCTCTATGTGTCTGTGGGAATTTCTAATAAATGTCCAGTTCTGCAGTGTCCAGACAGATTATTCTTGCCATGTGTGTTGCTTAAATTGGGGAGGAAGGTTCTTCATCCCAGTATGCCTTGTAAAATGCAGAGGACCTTTTCTTTCTTTGACTAAGAAAACCTCTCAAGAGAAAACCTGTATCAGAGGTTATCAGATATATTTTCCATTAAATTATCTCAGCTTTTACATGCTCCAGTCCATTTTCATCTCTAGCCATTAATATGCTCTGTTCCAGTGCCTCAGCTCTCAAGTGGGAAGTATTATCCCGGGTAATCTTACAGGGATGCTGCAAAAGAACAGAGAAGTGAGAGACCTGAAGTACAAGCCTTGTAGACAAATTGGGAAAAAAATGTCAATATCAATATCTACCTAATGTATTGCAGATAAAATATTGCTTTTGTAATGTCTGAAATCATGGTATAAACATTTTATTAGGTCCACAGTTATATGCTAGCTGCAAGGTCTTGTGCTAGATTACCACACATTCAACAGTAAAGGCTTCAAAGGAGCCTTGGAAAAAACCTTCCAAGAAGAATTCAAAATGAGTCTTTTTTTTGTACTTTTTGTTTTTAAAATAAATTTTAGTAAGGGATGACTGCAAAGTGCTTTCCTTTAGACTACCATAGAAAAAAACTATAATGTTCTTCCCCATCATGGAAATCTGGAGCTCTCCAGTGATTTAAGTCTACCATTCATTCCATTTAAAGGTCCTAAGGACTCAGTCCAAAACTTGTTCGCTTGTCAGAGTCTCTGTCCCTATTGATATTGAGAAAATTACACACTGAGCAAATAGAGAGAAATGTCTCTGTCAAACCAAAATAGCAGTATTTAGAGCTACTAAGGAGACAGATCTTAAAATAATTTATGTAGCTGAGAAAGCTTAAGGTTCTCAGTGAAGGTGAAATGCAAATATTTATAAGATTCTCTAATTCAGTAACTGGACTCTTAAAATCTAAGAGATGAATAGCTTCCCCATGTATATAAAGAATGTGACAGCACTCTGCAGACCTTCAGAGAGTATAACATATAGCACAAAACATTTCTACAGAAAGCTTTTATCTCCGTGATGCTCTTAAGTCCTGCCTATATCATCTCTTGGATTTTGTGAGTCTTAGCAGCAATGTTTTTTACCCAGAACAGCTGTTCACTCCATTTCTTTTTCCAAATCTCATCTGAAAGTATATTTTCCTACATTTCTAGATTAAATATTCTTCATGTATTGATACGTGGCTCTGGAGGAATTTTCTGAGTGACTGAGATAAGATAAAGATAGCCCTTTTTGGGAGCAGCTTGCATGAGGAGCATCGTACAGCTGAATGGGACTGTCAGAATTTAATCTGTCTGGTTCTGTCACCAAGGCTCAGCCATCATGGGTTGTTTCACTGCAGATATACATATGTTATCACACTGCATTGCTATTTTCTGAAGGATAAAATATTCCAAACCCAAACAAGCTCACAATTCAAGGAGAAAGGAGGCCTCCATGGAGTATCAGCTGCTCCCCGTGCAAAGAGGGCAGAGGCTTCTCCCAAGCCCTCATTAGCTCTGTGCTCCCTGTGGTCTGGGAATGCCCGGGCTGTCGAGCTGGGAGCTGATGACAGGGGAGATGATGAAGTGTCTGCCAAAGCTCTACGTGGCTTCGGGTCACTGCCTCGAAATGTGAGAACAAAATGGGCCTGGGTGCTAATGACTGTCAGGTGCGCGCCAGGGCCTGCTGGGGCAGTCAGGAATTAGTGCTTGGCACACGGCAAGGGCCTCTTGGCTGCCAAGTTCAACATAAATGGGGCCTCGTGTAAATAAACAAGGGCAAAGTGAGCTTTTCCTCACACTAGATTGTATATCAGGTCCACAAACGCATCACGCCCATCGCGTGCACACACAGCCCCCTCCCAAGGCAGGAAGGCACAGCTGAGAGGGGGACAGGAAGAGGAGCTCCCAGCACTATTTCCACTATTTGCACTTACAGGCAAAGGGACAAAGCCCTCTCCTTGTCTAGGGGTTGTTGAATCTACTGGAGTATCTCTTTCCTTTGCTTCTTTGCTTGTGCAGATGCTTAACTTATAGGATGTTACCTTCCTTACCTTGGAAATCCTGATCTCCCAGAGTGAGTTCCCTTTCAGCCATCACCTCTTCTTTTATATTCCCAGCCTTCTCTGATACACACCAAGATTACATTTCTGCCTTGGCCTGGATTATGTTTTCCAGGCCAATATATTATGCCACTTTCGCATTCCCCTCTCTGCCCCATCTGGCTTTCATCCTACCCCCATAAAGATTATTAATATCGTCTGTTTCCAAGCGATTTATTAGCAGGGGCCAAACTGGTGCCATTTCCCATTTTAGTAGAGCACTGAAAATAATCCTGAGGAGTGTGCCCAGCTATAAAAACGTACTTATACTGTCATATTTGCAGTTTCAAACATGCACCACTTGATACTCTCAAAAGTGCTGTTTAATTGGGTTTTATGGGTTCTAATTAATTATACTATGTAAAAAAATTACTTGTCCCATTACAGCTCTCTGTGGTTTACTCTGAAGAGCAATGTAATTTAGAGATAAATTGTCCTTCTCTATCCCCATGCTCCCCGTTTTCCCAGCAAGTTCCAGAATGGTTTAATTCTCCTTAAACCCAGGAACGAAGCTGAGAGAAAGCTACATATTGTTCAGGGGACACAACTTTTCCCCATACCCATAAACAGCTTTAAATGTGACTCAAAATGGTTCCACATTCCTTCTGCTGAATCAGGCTGGTGAAATTATGAATAATCCTACCACTTTGCACAGCTCAGATCTGGGGGGGGCTGAGATTTTGCAAAGTCTTGACTGTATTGGCAGCTTTGTGTGCTGTGGATTATTTCCTCTGGTTATACAGGGGCAACAGTGAAGGAAGCTGAGCATGGGTTTTTTTGTTTTGTTTTTTTTTTGCTGGATAAAGGTCTAGATTTAGATTTCTCTCCATGACCAGATAGGAAAATAGCCTGCCTGCTTTTATGGCATTTTGGTATGACTAGCAGCAGAGGAAACAGCTCAAAGTAACTTTCTATTCTGTCTTGCAGAATCATGAAGCCTGGATTAATCAAGCAAATTTTGGGGCAGTCTTCTGACTCTTAAATGCTTCCTCAAATGACTTTGTGAAAAATGAGCAGCCAAGCAGGTACACTCATGGTTGTTTAAAATATACTATTAAATTACATCCCTCACTGTAATAAATTTGGCCTCATGAGGCAAAACATGAAATATAGTAGTGCTGAAGTAGAAAACTTTGTATCCTATGACAAGGGGGAATGGCTTCAAACTGAAAGGGAATAGGTTTAGATTGGATAGTAGGAAAAAATTCTTCCCTGTGAGGGTGGTGAGGCCCTGGCACACATTGCCCAGAGAAGCTGTGGCTGCCCCATCCCTGGAAGTGTTCAAGGCCGGGTTGGGCAGGGCTTGGAGCAACCTGGGATAGTGGAAGGTGTCCCTGCCCACAGCAGGGGGATGGAATGAGATCATCTTTGAAGTCCCTTCCATCCCAAACCATTGTGTGACTCTACAACTTCATCTGGAAATTAGAGACCCAGAGTGTCAATTAATAAGAAGACAGGGCAAAGAAACCTCTTTAATTTGCCTTTTATAGGCAAATGCTACTGATTTCAGACATTGCATGTCACCTCAAACAACGTAAAGCTTTTCTTTGTGACAGATAGCTCCCAAACTGCATCCCCAGCCTTTGGAAGGAAACTTGCTGACCTGTCCAGGTCCCTGCTATTACTCTCAGCACTAAAAGGTTATAGTTCTTAATGTGGGTGCACAGATAAGTGTTCACTGGATCAAAAAGTGTGTTAGTCATGCTTCACTAATTTGCTTATTTTATAAAATTAATAGCCAGCATGTCAGTTGCTGAAAACGTGGACCATCCTGGGTGTCCAGATCATGTGTTGGAGCAGAAGTAGTGAGAGCTGCCAAGTAAATTAAAAAAAAAAAAAAAGGAAAAAGAATAATCACACTCACACAAATTACTCATCAATCTGAAAAGTAACAAGATTAATACTGAGAACTGTTTGTAGAAGGTAATCCTCTTCTGTAGTAAAATTAGTTAAAAGTCATTTTACCACATCTACCTAGTTAGTCATTTTAACTATGGTTATGTTAGCTAAAACCTGCAATGTTTTATGGAATGATTGAACAAAACAGAGCCCAAACCTGAATAAACCTGAAAATCTCTGGGCAGTGTTTGGGTAAGTCCAAACAAACCTGAATATCTTGGTGTTTGTGCAGTGTTTATGTTTGCTTTTACATGGCTTTTACTGCCTCTGAAAGCCATTTATGGAGAGGAAACGATGTGAGATCTGCTCTTCTCATGTGATTTTCATCATCCAGAGATTTAAATAAATGGGATCTGCTCTTTTCGTACTATTCTGTCCCCATAAATTACTCCTTGGAGGCATTAAAAGGGCTTGTGAGAAACACAGTAATAAATACCCAAAGCAGAAANAGATTTCTCTCCATGACCAGATAGGAAAATAGCCTGCCTGCTTTTATGGCATTTTGGTATGACTAGCAGCAGAGGAAACAGCTCAAAGTAACTTTCTATTCTGTCTTGCAGAATCATGAAGCCTGGATTAATCAAGCAAATTTTGGGGCAGTCTTCTGACTCTTAAATGCTTCCTCAAATGACTTTGTGAAAAATGAGCAGCCAAGCAGGTACACTCATGGTTGTTTAAAATATACTATTAAATTACATCCCTCACTGTAATAAATTTGGCCTCATGAGGCAAAACATGAAATATAGTAGTGCTGAAGTAGAAAACTTTGTATCCTATGACAAGGGGGAATGGCTTCAAACTGAAAGGGAATAGGTTTAGATTGGATAGTAGGAAAAAATTCTTCCCTGTGAGGGTGGTGAGGCCCTGGCACACATTGCCCAGAGAAGCTGTGGCTGCCCCATCCCTGGAAGTGTTCAAGGCCGGGTTGGGCAGGGCTTGGAGCAACCTGGGATAGTGGAAGGTGTCCCTGCCCACAGCAGGGGGATGGAATGAGATCATCTTTGAAGTCCCTTCCATCCCAAACCATTGTGTGACTCTACAACTTCATCTGGAAATTAGAGACCCAGAGTGTCAATTAATAAGAAGACAGGGCAAAGAAACCTCTTTAATTTGCCTTTTATAGGCAAATGCTACTGATTTCAGACATTGCATGTCACCTCAAACAACGTAAAGCTTTTCTTTGTGACAGATAGCTCCCAAACTGCATCCCCAGCCTTTGGAAGGAAACTTGCTGACCTGTCCAGGTCCCTGCTATTACTCTCAGCACTAAAAGGTTATAGTTCTTAATGTGGGTGCACAGATAAGTGTTCACTGGATCAAAAAGTGTGTTAGTCATGCTTCACTAATTTGCTTATTTTATAAAATTAATAGCCAGCATGTCAGTTGCTGAAAACATGGACCATCCTGGGTGTCCAGATCATGTGTTGGAGCAGAAGTAGTGAGAGCTGCCAAGTAAATTAAAAAAAAAAAAAAAGGAAAAAGAATAATCACACTCACACAAATTACTCATCAATCTGAAAAGTAACAAGATTAATACTGAGAACTGTTTGTAGAAGGTAATCCTCTTCTGTAGTAAAATTAGTTAAAAGTCATTTTACCACATCTACCTAGTTAGTCATTTTAACTATGGTTATGTTAGCTAAAACCTGCAATGTTTTATGGAATGATTGAACAAAACAGAGCCCAAACCTGAATAAACCTGAAAATCTCTGGGCAGTGTTTGGGTAAGTCCAAACAAACCTGAATATCTTGGTGTTTGTGCAGTGTTTATGTTTGCTTTTACATGGCTTTTACTGCCTCTGAAAGCCATTTATGGAGAGGAAACGATGTGAGATCTGCTCTTCTCATGTGATTTTCATCATCCAGAGATTTAAATAAATGGGATCTGCTCTTTTCGTACTATTCTGTCCCCATAAATTACTCCTTGGAGGCATTAAAAGGGCTTGTGAGAAACACAGTAATAAATACCCAAAGCAGAAATACAACATGTTGCAAACTGCTCATGCTGCTGTGACAGCAGCTCTGCTGTTAATTTATTGAGCACAACTGATGAGGGATTTCCATACCTGTGTCAGCTTTGCTTTGTGTGAAGCCTCATTTTATACTGCTGAAAGCAATGCTAAAAATCCCGGTTTAATGGGGTGATTTTTTTGACAGTATCGTGAGCTGACCAAGTTATCATGATTATTCCAGAGGAGCACAGGACTTAGGGAAACGAAGGGAGAAAGGAAATATCAGCTGCAAAAGTCTCTCCCAGCCCGTGTCACCTGCAGCAGCTCCGTGCCCTGGGTGGATCGTCCATCTGGGCAGGGATGGGGAGGTTGTGTAACACAGGGGAGCTGTGCCAGGTCCTTTCTCCTGACACATCCCAGACCACAAGTATGGGCCCTACATCTGAGGGAGAGAAGCAGCAGGGGCACGTGTGAGTCACAGCCCTCCTGACAGGGGAATTCCTCGCTGGCTGCTGGCAGCTGCCGGGCTGAGCGGTTTCCACTGCCTGAGCCTTACGGAAAGAGCCGTTCTCAGCTGAGTGCTGAGCTCTGATTTCTCACCTCCCTTCAAAATAGAAGATCCTGACATAGGGGGTTTTTCATTGAACTGTTCTCATGAAGTCCTGACTGATCCTTTGCGAACCAGGAGTAGCTCAGGTTCACACAAGCCCCAGTGTGTCCTTCAAAGGTATCTGAATCAAGTTTCTTGTCCCCTTGATAAGAAAACAAATAACAAAATATTAATCAGTGAAGAGGTCAGATTGTCCAGCTTTTCCATGGCATTTAATTAACCCAAACCCTGGTTTCATCTCTTTGAAATCCCCTCTATCTGCCCACAAGTGTGTGACCTGTGCTGGGAGCTGCAGGTAGGCTGGCTCTGCCCTCTTTGGGAAACTCAGAGCTGCTGTTCTTTCTTCCACAAGTTAGTAGTGGGTCCTTTAGATTAAAAAATGTCAGATTTGGGTCTTTTTTTTCCTAAATATATGAAACCAGAGGGGCCTGTGGATGAGGGAATAACAGAGCTCCACTCTTCACTCTGCTGGATCTAAGTGAGAGAGGCAGTAAAAGCACCTGGAAAATGAAGATATATTCCTGAGTATCACTGTATTGAAAATAATATGTAGCACATTTAATAAGCTTTTAATTACAAATCTAGATGCTACTGCAGTGGTATTTTGAAAATAGTTGGTGATGTACCTGTAACTAGGATTGCTTGAAACTTTCCAGACCTCTTTATTTTCTTGTAACTCTGTCAGGCTCCAAACATTCACATTGAAATTTCCCATGCTGGTATTGAATCTGGTTGATTTATTTAGAACAATTTAAACCCAACACAAATAAAATTTTTAGGGGAATTTGGAAGTTTGAGGCAAAGGAGGCATAGGTGTTCCGTCAATTCAGAATGAAATGAAATTATTTTATAACTGTATTTCCTGAATGCTGGAAATTTGGAGTGTTGCTTCTAGATATTCCTACAGCTATAAAATACAAGTGGTTTTGATTTACCCTGGCACATATATCCTGATTTTCTGAAACAGAAAGACACAGTCAAAATGCTGAACTGAAACCTATTGGGCAGATTCTGATAACCACTAATTTTAACTTGAAAATGTCAACCATTTGGGCTTAGTGTGCCATGCCAAGTACCTTTTGCAGTTTTTTAAAAATTTAATCTGATTACGACTCAGGAAGATTAATATAGAGACATGTAAATTTATATTATTACACTTACATAAAAGTATTTCTATTCTATCTATTATATTTATCATATATAAATATGTATGTATTTATAAATTTATATTTTAATTAAAATTACATTTGTATATAAAATTTATATTTTTATATAGACACACGTATAATGAAGACAGTGTTATCCTTGAAAAGCTTATTATTTAGAAAATGGTGTCGGGAATTCATGAAATTAAGGCTTCCTGCAAAGTATTTATTTGGCTTCCTTTTGTACCTGATTTTGGTCTAGTCTTTAATTACATGACCAGGTGCTATATTTAGTGGAGGACCCTGGTCTCTTTCTGTTCAGAAGGTGGAGCAGCTCAGGAGATGAGTCAGAGTTGGGTAGAGGAGGAGGTTGGTGTCTCATAGACTTGGTCTGTATTTGCTGTGGAAGCAGGGAGAGTGTAGTAAAAGGGCAATATTTGAGAAGAAAATGGGGAATCTCATGGCTAAGGCATCAAATCCCACAAAACTCTACCCCAGTCTCCTAGAAGTCAATTTAAACTAAATTCTTCCCAACTGGCTATTAATTTTATTTTGTTTTCCATGTTCCCATTTGCAGAGTACACTTCCAGTGCTATTCCTCCTGACATTTGATGCTGTACAACATTAAACATTCTGAGAAATCAATTCCCAGACATCTCAGTTTGGGTACACAACGCAAGCAGAATGTTTTGACCTGAATCTCTTTGTGTTTCAGTTTCCCATCTGTTAAACAAGAATAATAATATCCTCTCGTCTTACAGGGTGTTGTTAGAAGAAATGAGTGTTGTGAAGCACTCAAATGCTGTGATGATAAGAGTCCTAGAAAAGCTTGCAAGGAAATTAGCAATTGTGTCTTCCAAGCAGCAGGTTTGGGATAGTGTGTGGGAAATAAGGCCTCAAGCCACATGCTGAATAATGACACTGTAACAAAATATTGAGTATCTGCTTATTAAGTGAACACTGTCCAACCTGAGGTACAATCTGGTGGAAAACAAGATATAATCCAATATTTAAAGGATGAATCACAATGCAGATGAGTAAGAGTTTATGGTTAACCTTAGTTCTGACATTTTGATCACTTGATTTTGCAGTTATAAGTAGCGCATGTGCAAAAGGACACCTGTGCCTAAAAAGAAACAAAATCCGAGTTAAAATGCTTGTTGCTCAATGCAGGACCTCAATTCTTTGTGGATGAAATGCTTCTTGGTACCTGGTGGGTTTTGGAATGGAAGAGACACTGCAGCTCTCCTATTTGGGAAACAGTTTTCAAGCAAATATAAAAATGTACATTGTTGTCTCTCCTTTGTTTTGAAGTGATGAGAAAAGCTTTCCAGCTGGGAAGGCTGGTAGTGGAAATGTTTTGAAATAAGTACATGGATTCTTGCACACACCTGGATGGGCTCCTGCAAAATTTGCATGGGATATTACAACATGTTCTGTTATTAACACTTCTTCCTATGGCATGTGGAAGAGAGAGCTCCATAGTTCTGTAGCAATCAAGACAGAGCTAGACAGACTACTTATTAAAGGTAAAAGAATATTTTGGCACAGGAACAAAAGGGTATTAATTGGATATGAATAAATTCTGTCTGGAAAAGAAAGGAAGGGTTTTTTAACCACCAGAGCAACAGGATTCTTGAGTATTTTCCCTGTGGGAAGAAACATGGAGTTCCCTTGTTCCTTCTGATGAAGATAAAGGAGTTTGCAGATCTGAAGATCTATATGAGAATAATTAAGGTTTAAGAACCTAGTAAGTCCATTTCTAGTCCCATATCTGCCATTTCCTATTCCTAAAAATAGTGATCACATTGTTGACATTTACTTTCTCCACTTCACAAAGGAGAAACTGACTCCTGGAGGGATGAAAGAATAAATCCAATCTGCCCAGCCTCATTAATGAGCACTCATGAGCAGAGCAAGGAATCAGAAAGGCATCTTTCCAAATCAAACAGGTCCTAGTTATGAAAGAGTAAAGCACTCTGCCTCCTTGTGCCCCTCTACAAATCCTTCCCTGCTCTCTGAAGGATGCAGAGCATCCATGGAAGAGGGGTCTAGCAGGATTCAGTGGTGGGTACTGTCTGTACCCTCAGTGTTTGTTCTCCTCTTCCCTTTCCTCTGCTATTTGCAAAGTAGGGCTGAATTAACCTTACTGATAAAGGATCCTTTCCAGACACAAAGAGAGGAACAATTCCGGGCCACTTTGTAAGTCGCTGGGAACAAAACAGCTTCCCCTGCACCTTGTGAGGGGTGTAAAGTGTGTCTGATTGCTCGGCCATCAGCAGGGGGCAGCTTAGGGTGAACCACTCCTGCTGGTTTGCCACTATTAAGATCCAGCAGTACCTTGATGTTTCCTCACCGGCAATAATTTGCAGGATTAAATACTTCAAGCCACTCTAAAATTAGTTCCAGGAGGCATTTTGTGCTTTCATTTCAGAGCTCTCGTGAGCCTTTCCTACTTTGTAAGTCTGCTACAGCTAATTACCTGATGGTTATAGTGCTCTAGAAGATTTCAAATATCTGTCTTTTCCATGGCTCTAAAGACCCAAGTGGGGCTACAGCGTAGAACTTGTACCAGGAGTGTTTGCCAAACACTGTAACGAGCTGAGACAGCTTTGTGAGGTGGGCAAATAAACCACTGCAGACAAAATTACCTTTGTCCAGTGTCTCCATCCAAGATGTAAAGCAAACGTATTTTTGAGCCTTTAAAAACATCTCAGAAACCCATTGAAATAAATTTTATGTCTTGAGTCTTCCCCATCTGTCTAATTCATTGGAGAGACTGCAGAATCACCGCAGACATTTTCAGCCTCCAGTGCTGTGGTCTGAGAGTTTGTAAGGAATACTTGGTATTTAATTTTGAGGGCACCTGTAGTGCACGATGCCACTGTCTGTCCTATGCAGGCATGTCACTATCAGAGCCAAAGGTAAAATAAATTTTGGAGAAGTGAGAAATCTTATCATAGCAGGAAAAAGAGCACAGCTGGAAGAATACTGCACAAATCCACAGGCAGTGGCAATCCCCTCTTGAAGACATAGTTTACTCTTCTTGGTGTTTATTTAGCCACCTTTTCTGGCCCATGCTGATTATGGCCAGGCCACAATCCTTTTTATTTTCTTCC
>VYZS01029947.1:641-15054 GCA_013400695.1 Neodrepanis coruscans | reverse complement strand
AGTCTCTCATCACTCAGTAGTGCACCCTAGTTTCCAAACCAGGACAGTGGTGTGTCCTTTGAAGACCAAGTTCTGCCAGCTGGCATATACACAACACTAGTTACTTATGCCATTACTCCATATGCAGTGAAAGATGACAGGTGGAGTTTCAATTCATAGAGCAAGGCAAAAGTCACGTTAACATTACATGAGATAGCTGTGAAAGAACATGAGTTGCTGCCAATTCTGTATTCTAGTTGTGGTGTGGGCCTCAGCAGGTTTCCCGTGCTCATGATAAGCTTTAATGGCAGGAATCCAAAAGAGATCCTTCAAGCTTGTGATGCTGAGCATTGCAAAGCCAGAACTATGGCACTCAGCTCTGCCAATGAAGTACACAGCAGTAACTGACAACCAAAGAAACCTAGATACAAAATTTAAAGGAGTTCAGCATCTAGTAGATTAGAATTTAGTACTTCCACAACACTGAGTTTATTCTGGAACCTGTGGGTGCCAAAGATGTCACAAACATAAGCAAATGATACAGCATTTTTCTGAATGCTACTCTATCTTGTCACCTCAGCTAAAAGGCAACTGGATGACAGATCCCCAAGGGATTTCAAACTGAGTGTGATGCTACATTTGGTGGTAGTAGAGACGATTTCGTATATCACTGGTTTCTACTCTCATCCTCATAAGCCTGGCATAAATGGGGGCTGCTGAGATGAGCAGGACAGACTACACACATATCTGGTTCATCTGCTGATTCTAAGTAGCAAAGTAATATGGGTTCCTGTGCCAGAAGAGGATTATGATAGAAATTTGATATAAAAATCAGAAATAGTAATTAGTAATTGAATAATAGTAGTTCAAAGGAGCTGAAGAGTAAAGGAGGGCCTCACTATATGATACAAAATTACTTGCACTAAAGCACTGAATAGGAAAGACGAATAGGATTAAGAAGCATGAATAGTATAAATTACTAACAAGTCATAGAATAATAATGGTTAAGCGTCACATTCAGACTGCTTAACTTGGCAGTCATGGCATGTTCAAGATAACTGTAAGAAATTCAGACCACCTGCTCGTAAGATTTTCTAAACATTAGCTCCTATATAGCCAAGAAAGAAGTAGTTGCATTAGTCAATTTAAACAGTGAACATTTCAATAATATTAAGCTTTAACAAAAAAAAAACCCAAACCAAAACCCAAGAAAAAAAAAAACCAAGAAAAAAACCCCCCAAACCAAACCATAACAAACTGCTAAATCATGATCAGAAAAGAAGACAAAGAAAGTGTCTCTTTGGTTATGGTATTGCTGGGATCATTTTATGTATGACAGATTTATACTTGGCATGAAACTTTTCATTTGGACTGCAGAGGAAGAGTTAACACAAAAGAATACTGTTCTTTCAGTGAATTTGTAGCTTGCCTGGAAGAATCACAATGGGAGAAATCAGAAAATCTGTCTCAACTCAACTGCACCTGTTGATTCCAAGCCAAGAGAGCAGCCAGACAAACAGGAAAGGTTTAGAAGAATGGAATGAAATAAATAGATTACAGACATGTTACTTGTCTTGTGAACACTTTTCTTTCTTAAGTGCTTTTTTTTTTTTTTTTTGAAAACACTTCTCCTGAGTCAGTTTAATGAACTACTTGCGGTGGTGTGTTTCATTGTATTAAAAGAAACCTGACTTTAGACAGCTCTTCCATCGTGTGGTTATGGGCGTTTCAAAGAAATGTAGAAGCAGCACAGCCAGCTTCATTTATAGACAGGGAAGTAATACATCTTGCACTTCCTTCTGCACTTTATTGATATGCAGAACTTATTGCTATGTTCTATTCCCTTTTTAACCCCTCCACTGAAAAATTAAACTCAAGGAAGAAAATCAACCTATTTTAGTAACACAGTACATTGTAATTTTGATTAAGATGCTAGACAGGACACAGAAATAATAACAAATACTATTTCTTCTTCTGCTCATAGAAATCGCTTGTCTAGAAATATTTTGCAAGAAAATAATTTTTACTGTTATATTTTTTATTATAAAAAGCAAATCCATTTGAGAAGGTTACTTCAAAATAACTATTTATAACAACTAAAAAGGTTATAAACAATCATATATTTCCTAAAAATTATCACTTTTTTAAGAAAAAATGTGGAAAAACCAGAAGCATTTAATGTGAAATCTGGTTCATATCAAGAAAGATAAAGACCATTGTAACATTCTTAATTGTACTTCAATTTATTTAAATGGAAATAAGTCTCTTAATTTGCTTAGGAATTTCTCCTTAAAATATCAGTCATTTATCTGCTTCTTTAAGCATTTTTATATTTCCCTGAAAATCTGTTCTAAAATCTCAGTGGAGAATTTCTTATTACTAGTGGTCTTTCACGACTATTGAGTGAGGATTGTAACTCCTTTTGACTATAGCAGTATTTACTCACACTGAAAGACAGAGTACTTTTATCCTACTTCAACACCAAATATTCTTTAAAATATATATAGTTGATTTTATGATTATAGAATTTTGACTAGGGCTGTGTGGATTTTTGTTTTGGTTCCTCCCTTCTACCATTTCTGCCTTCTAGCTATTATCAATTCAGAAGATCTTGTTATTTATTTTATGCAGACAGTTAAAGCCATTAAAATATAGAGTCAGTACTAATATTTTTACGCATTTTGCTCTGAAGAAAAACAAAACTTGAAAAAAAATTCAAAACTATCAAAAGCTTTTTTATGTTCAGAACTGGGATTTAAACTGATTGAAAACTGTAGGTAGATCTATAAGCGCTTAGTAAAACAGTGGCACATACAGCACTATAGAAGACACCAACAGTCTCCTATTCAGTGCTTAGCATCACAGTAAAATGTTGACAATCATCATCTTCTTATATGGTAAACACATTAAATCCAATGATAGACTGTACTATTATCACAGATACAAAACATAACATTGTTCGAGCTGCTATGAAGAAAATTAAGTCTATGCCATCCAAAACCAGCACACCCTCATGCAGGCATGGCTGAGCCTCTCCTTTTCCTTGCAAAAAGGTTCCACAAAGACAACTGTAGTTCTTGAGACTGGACCTTCAGAAACCTTATCAAAGAAAATGCAGTGTCTTGTGAAATGTATGTATCCAAATCTAGTTAGGCCTAGTAGTACCATCCTCAAGAAAGATCAGGCTTTAAATAATTCTTATGCTAGTAAGACAGGTTTTCAAAATATAATGGTGCTTTCAAAATTTTTTACTTTGCTTCTGAACTTAAATCTATCACTTTGATATTTGAACTTATTTGGGGATTAGTTTCTTGAATGGGAATTATAAGGTCAACTTCTATCCTCTGTCTCACATTTAGCCTCCAAAAAACTATGTGTGCTATTGCATTCATCCTTCTAAAACACCTCGTCTGTAGTTATGCTTTACCTGGAGTACACAGGAAATCTAGCGTGTCTAAAATGTTGGGAGCTGCTGGTATAGGCAATCTTAGTACTTCTAAAATATATTGGGTGAGCAGTATCTGTTACTGAAAATGTTCTATCTGTAGAGGATTTATCTTAGGAAGAAACCCACCAGGTTGGCTGCCTCAGGTAACTGATGGAAACACTTCCAGCTTAAGCAAAGAGTAGGTTTTGTTTCTTTGCAGCACAAGCATCTTCATTGTGTCTGTCAGTTGGTGCAGTGATCCAAACCATTTCTTTTCAGCAGTAAAAAACAAAGATACAGAAGCTACTTATGTTATGAACAAAATGGTGATCATATTGTTTTCTAAAAGTATTTATTCCTCTGTTCTCTAGTTTGTCATATACAGAAATTTCTGTTGCACAAAACATAAGAACAGGCTGCTAGGAGTCCTGTATATTAGAAAGCTGTCTAGTGAAGGAACTGGGGAAGAGGGTTTGTGTGCACCTTCCCATCTTTTTGTAGAGATTAATACAGCACATTAGAACATTTAAAAATTATATAAAAAAGCTTATATTGCCAAATTTTAGTGTAAAATTATTAACTGAAGATCAAGAAAGATCAAAACAGGTGTGTAGTAGTCTCCTTTGAATTATAAAGAAGCTCTGCTTCACAGGGTATTTCACTGGGATAGGACCAGTTAAATTTAGCAAGTTTGAGAACTTTTTAACATGGCTTTCTTATCAGCAGGTTTTTTTAAGACAAGACATCCAGATGGCACTTGGAAAACACAATGATGAATCAAGCTTTTAGAATGTAATATTCATCACTTTATCAGACATAGCAAGTTTTGCCAACACCTGGTAATCAACAAATTATTCTTGCAGTAGAGTCATTAAATGGACTAAATAGAAACTGTGGGATACCTGTTAACAAGGTCTTCAGCTGTGGAGAACGTCTGGTTTTCTTTTCTTCCAAGGTTTATAAATCACAACACACAAATCCACCTGAATATTAATTTTGAAAGAAAATACTTTAAAAGCATTATTTAATAGAATAATTTACTGAAGACAAAATTTCAGAGGGAAAAATTGTTTTTTTACAA
The DNA here is from genome assembly GCA_013400695.1 of Neodrepanis coruscans. NCBI lineage: Eukaryota > Metazoa > Chordata > Aves > Passeriformes > Philepittidae > Neodrepanis > Neodrepanis coruscans. The sequence continues at coordinate 10,567 of VYZS01029947.1, read as the reverse complement.
GAAAGTGTTTCAGGTGAATATTTCTGAACACAAACAGGAAGCAAGTAAGTGATCAGTTCTTGCCAATTTATATTTATGTTCCTTGAAGAAAACGTCCCTTTGCCTTTAAAATTTCCTTACTAATTTTTCTATTGTAATCTATATGAACACAATAATTCATGAGAGCATTTCCATCAAATGCAAAACAGTAAATAAGTGTTGGTGTTGACATAAAAAGGCTTTTTGCAGTTGTCAACTTTTTGTCATATAAAATAGTTTAAATTCTTATTTCAATCTACCAACTTGATAATTATGTTTCAAAAATCAATTGAATATTACTTAGACATATTTTTATGGAATTTTATTTAGAATATTGTGACTAAGGGAAAACTCCTTTGGTTGAAAATAACAGCATATTTCAGGTCAGATTTATCAGTTTATTGTAATCACACAGTATAGAATACTTGTGAAAAAAAACTACTCGGTGTTGTGGATTTTCTCAGTGTCTCATAATTGGATGTGAATTTCACGTCTCAGAAGATGAAATTATCAAGATACCAATATTATCAAGTTATCAATTTTCAGTCACAGAAAAATAATTTCTGCAGTTGAGGACTAAAATGCATCTCAGTTTGTGGACGAAATATAGACAGCAGTTTGACTTCTGTCATGTGAGCCTACACAGACCCCATTTTGAGACCATCAGAGCAGGGTGACCTCCCATCACAGTACACACAATATGAAGCATCCAGTAAGTACATGTTAGAATGCAAGTGGCTCCACACAAGTTCTCCATAGCACTTGCAAGTCTAGTATATCCTCTGGAGAGAGCAAATGTAAAAGAAGCATGGTAACAGGCAAAGAAGAAACACTCAGCAGTGTGTACAGTGCAATTACATTTTTTGGGGGAAATACAAAGGGATTCTGTTCATCCATACTCATTGACTCACAAAAAATAGTTTTACACCTTGAAAGAATATTTAAGGACTCCAAGGAGGACAGTCACAACTTATCACATGATTCAACATTTACTTACATCATTCAAGCTTTTATACCCCTATATCAAAGGAAAATTAGACTCTCCTCAGTGTGTATTCAATTGTCTCTAGTAGATCTTTTAGCCTTTGTTTTAGTTCCTGAGTGTCTGCTTTATCACAGTTTTTTCGCTTATAAGATATCTCATCAGTACACACAAGTCCTGACTGATTTGCTGTACTGGCATTGACATAAAACTTATCATAGTCACATTTCCTTCATATTTCAGCTAAGGAACAAATACCAAACAACAGAAATGCTAAAAAAATTCATGGGGACCTAGAGTCAATTTTTTTTTTTCTTTCTCTTCTGCCTTCTATTAGACATTAGTTAATCCACGTACTCTGCTAATACAACTTGGTGGATTCGTATAATGCTTGTTTTTGCTACTCTTCAAGCAACCAAAAATGACATTTCTTTCAGTTATACTTTTCAGCTGGGATATTAGAATTCAGAGCAACTGGATTATGGTAAGCTTCTGTCTCTCTCTAGTCTTTCACTATTCTGGGCAAATTGTGAAACTGTTGCCTAAACCTGGATATAAAGCTCAGGATGTGCTTGCACATCCAGAGAAGTGTTATCTGAAAATATATAATTTCAAAGTCTACCCAACTTAAAATCCCCATCATCATTGAAATAACCCAAATTCTGTTCCCCCCACTACCCCCCAAAAACCCCAAACCAAAACAAAACCAGCTAGGCATTACAAAGTAGATAAACTGTGGTTGTGTTTTCCTTTCATTGTCCTCAAACGGCAAATACATATTCTTTTTGGAGCTTCCTATTACTTAAAATTGATGTACTTCAAGGAGAGAATCAGTTATTATTTCTTCTTATTAAACTAGATTTAACTAACACTTCTGAATTCTTCTCTTTCTTTTTTGTCCAGCTATCCTTCCCTCTTTCTTAGCCACAGCTTTCTCAGTAGAGGGAAGGCCATACATCTTGTCAAAACTTCTCCTGGTAGGTCCCTTTTTGCAAACTGTAGGACATGAATACACAGGAATCTTGAATCTCAGAGGATAAATTTGGACCATATATAAAACAAATAAATTTTTATGATTTGTTTGTGCCGTGTCATGAATGTGGCTGTTTATTTCTGCTTTTCTGTTGTCAGAGATTATGGCAAAAGAAATACCTTATTATGCATAATATATGAGTTATTCCATAACTCACTGTTAATCTGAGATTTTATTTGTTTGCTTTTTAAATTAACATACTTTTTGAGGACTGTGTTGTTCTGCATAAAAGAAATATCCATTCCTTTAATATTTCAGGTGCCATTAGCTTTCTATTTTTCTTCCTTTCAACTAATTATGAAAGCAGTTGAATAATTCCCACAATTAAATGTGATACTATATATAAGGTGATTTTCATTAAGACAGGTACTTTTTAGGGGTAATTAATACATTTTATCTTTGAAGAAAATTAATCAATCTCTAAATTCCAATTCTCTCAACTGCTTATTAAAGGAATTTAGATGTAAAAGCAAGGGAAAATACCTAAACTTCTAAGGTTTACCACCACATAGATTGCATCTGACCCTAAGTCCTTGGGATAGAGATTGAGCTAAAAAAGAAATAATAGAGTTAGCAATATACTAAGAAACAATATAATCAGATACTGCCAAATAATATCATCATAATGAGCTCTCATATACCTTAATTCACTTATTTAATTCAACTCTTTTACTTTATCTTAGGCTAGCTAGAAACAGAACATAACTGTGTGCTTTCAAGTACACTGCTATTATAATTAGAACATTAGGCAGATTTTTTCTTCTTCACAGGTGATTTTTATGGATTACTTTAAATATTCTGGAAGAAGTATTTCACTTTACAAAAGAGTAAGAAAAGCTATGGTGGGTATAATTAACATACAAAGAGATGTAGAATTCCAGCTTTAGGCTTCTAGCTCCTGCTAGATAACAAAAAAGTTACACATAAATAATTTGTTCTGAATCAGATACAGTGAAATATTTGCCACCAACTTCAAATGAGCTATGTAATACACCTAGAGGAATGAAATGATATTTCAATTTATGTAGCTGCTTGGGAATTCTACACAGATTATGGATTCTCAAGTTGTTAACTGACAATTTTCAAGGTTAGTANCAATCTCTAAATTCCAATTCTCTCAACTGCTTATTAAAGGAATTTAGATGTAAAAGCAAGGAAAAATACCTAAACTTCTAAGGTTTACCACCACATAGATTGCATCTGACCCTAAGTCCTTGGGATAGAGATTGAGCTAAAAAAGAAATAATAGAGTTAGCAATATACTAAGAAACAATATAATCAGATACTGCCAAATAATATCATCATAATGAGCTCTCATATACCTTAATTCACTTATTTAATTCAACTCTTTTACTTTATCTTAGGCTAGCTAGAAACAGAACATAACTGTGTGCTTTCAAGTACACTGCTATTATAATTAGAACATTAGGCAGATTTTTTCTTCTTCACAGGTGATTTTTATGGATTACTTTAAATATTCTGGAAGAAGTATTTCACTTTACAAAAGAAAAGCTATGGTGAGTATAATTAACATACAAAGAGATGTAGAATTCCAGCTTTAGGCTTCTAGCTCCTGCTATATAACAAAAAAGTTACACATAAATAATTTGTTCTGAATCAGATACAGTGAAATATTTGCCACCAACTTCAAATGAGCTATGTAATACACCTAGAGGAATGAAATGATATTTCAATTTATGTAGCTGCTTGGGAATTCTACACAGATTATGGATTCTCAAGTTGTTAACTGACAATTTTCAAGGTTAGTAATTCCCCACCTTCCTCATATTATAGTACTGCTCAACTGGAAGAAATTCATCTCCCTTTACAGCATCTGTTGCTAACTGCTGCTAGACAGAATGCTGGACTGGTAGAGAATTTGTTCTCCTTCAGCCACCAATATATTTAGGTACCATTGGCTGAAATACACAAGTAATCAAATCAAGAAAACAATTTAAGAAAAGAAATGCTGCATTTCTAACTGAAATGGACTTACTAGAAAAAGACAGTTTAAATAAGTGTTTATACACTCTGTTGCCTGCTATAGTCCCTAATCTCACTAGGAAGTGAGGATGGTCTAATGTATTATTTAAATAAAGAGAGAAGGTACAGTAACAAAGAATACTGCAGCATGCTTAATTTGTGTCTGTGAATCATTAAAATCACAGTAGAGCACCTGCTGTTCATATCAATCGAGACTGAAAATCCTTCACCTACATTCTTTGCCATTTCAGTTATACAGTCCACTGACCCTTAAATTTTAGAAGATCAATCACTGAGGTATTGATTTAAAAAAGTATAAAAATCAAACCTGAATGAACACATCTGACTTGTTCATAATCCATGGTCAGTTGTGGGGAAGAGAAATTGTGAAATAATGTGGTGGTGGAGAAACAGTTGGACTGTGACTTGAATAAAGCAGATTACACTGGCAACAAATCAATGATAGTGAAACGCATTCCATTTCATTCCTTTTGCAATAGACAGAAGCAGAAAGGTAGTGTGGATGATACAGTCCCTTCAACATTTCATTTTCTAAGATGGATAGGAGAATAAAATGTATGCAGGCTCTGAAAGGAAATGACATATTTAGAAAGTATAAAAATCAAACCTGAATGAACACATCTGACTTGTTCATAATCCATGGTCAGTTGTGGGGAAGAGAAATTGTGAAATAATGTGGTGGTGGAGAAACAGTTGGACTGTGACTTGAATAAAGCAGATTACACTGGCAACAAATCAATGATAGTGAAACGCATTCCATTTCATTCCTTTTGCAATAGACAGAAGCAGAAAGGTAGTGTGGATGATACAGTCCCTTCAACATTTCATTTTCTAAACTGGATAGGAGAATAAAATGTATGCAGGCTCTGAAAGGAAATGACATATTTAGATATGGAGCTGCAAAGGTTATCTAGTTTTGTTTGGAATTGTGCATTGCTGCTCACTACATCTTCATGAAGATGTATTTTCACAACAGAAAGATTGTACAACAGTAAAATACTTGCCAGAATTAATTACCTAGAGAAAATAAGAAATGGCCTGCTTCACTAAGCTAGTAAGCTAGTAAGCTAGTCTCTTTATTATACAGGAAAAAAACTCAGACCTGTTTTTCTTTTTTAGATTCCCACTCTTTCTTTCTGCCACCCTGCCTTTTTAAAATTTTGTACCAAGACAAGCTTTGGGCAGGATTTTACACAGAAAGTAGGAGATGAGTTACAAATGAGGCAATAAACCACAAACACAACAGCTTAGAACACATGATCATTTCCTGCCCTAAAAACAGCTTCATCCATTCCAGATCCACAAGTGTGGTGAAATGAGAATAAGAAGAATATATATGACAGAAAGAAGAAAAAGATTTGGTATCATTTAAGTTTGTGGCTGTCCCTGCAAAAGGATTGGATATGAAATAAATAAAAATCTAAGGATGTGACTAAGAGTACATCTGGTATAAGTGATATAAATTTATTACTTAAAGCACAATATTCTGAATAGAGAGATAAACAATTTTGTCAAGTGATTTTTCTTTCTTTTAGATTGAGCAAGTTTTCTTACATGAACTAGTGCATTGCAGAGAAATTAGCAATAATACATTTTTAAATAAAGTGACAAATCATTTGAGAAATAATCAACAGGTAGATTTTTGAAGCGAAGAGTTGACTTACATGTTTTCTTTTCTTACTTGGGTGAATGAGCAACAGTGGTTATAACAGTTGTGAGATAAAAATGTTTTCCATCTCAGAGAAAGGAATAAAACGGTCTCCTGAAATCCCATGTACTCCATGGATTCCCTTAAAATAGAGTGCAGGTGTATTGGAAAGCCTTTACTGCAAAAATAAATCTGAGATGAGCTTACAGAATCCTAAACATGCTAAAACATGCTTCTAAAACATGCTTTAGAGACAAAAATGAGGATTGATAAAAATACCATAAAAATATCGTAAAAACATACCATTCAAGAATTATCTGGTTTGTGCGATTTGTTTTGTTTTATTGTTTTGGTTAAGTTTTGGGTGTTTTTTTTTGTTTGCTTGTGAGGTTTTGGGGGATTTTCATTTGTTTGATTTTGGTTTGGTCTTTTGTTTTTGTTTTTCTTTAGTGTGTGCGTTTCTTTATTCCCCTTGAGCAAGAGGAAAGGAAGGAAAATTTCTCAATTAGTAGAAATAACAGGGAGGAATGGAGAGCTTGGCACACAACCTCAGTTTATTCTGACCCAAAGGCAGCAACATCTGGAGAATGTCTTTACTGTTAGAGACATTTCATTTCAGAAACTTATAACCTTGGACATGAAGTGAAAAATCCTCAATTATCATAAAGCTTCAGCTACGCTAAAAGGTTGGAAATTAGGCTTGTAATATTCACTGTTTATTTTACAAAGAATGGTGTTATAGTTTTGGTTTTCATTTTGTCAGTCGGGTTTTCCCTTCCCTTGTCGAGGGGGACTGGAACATTCCCTCTTGGCCAGGAGTGTGTTCCCACTGTTCCCACTACCACAGCTGGGAGCGGGCGTAGCCGATGCTGCACCATTTATCCCCCGCGTTCCTCACGCTGCACCAGTGGGGGCAGTGATCATGCTCCTACCTGGACAGAGCAGCATCGGGTGGAGGGACTGGAGGCATTGTCAACCTGATGCTGTGACGGGGTTGCGTGACAGCATGGCATGAACAGAGGTGGCAGGGCAGGCAGCGGTGCAGGGTTGGCACCAGGGTTGTCATGATGACAGCGGGGCTACGCTGCGCTCTCTGTGAGGGGGGGGGCAGGCAGTGAATAGACAGCGTGGACGGGCAGCTGGTGCGCAGGCAAACAGCGGGTGATGTGTGTGGGCTGCGGTGCACGCGGGAACTTTTATTTTTTTGGCTTGACTTCAGATGGGGAAGACAGTGTGGGGTCCCACTTTCTCTCAGAGTACCTGGAGAAACTCTGCTGCTGTTTGCTTGGATCCAACCCAACTCCAGTGGAAGATAAGTTCATATATAGAGCTTGCTGAGAAAGCCTGAGACTGCCACCACTGTCTGGGTGGCAGACACTATCTTCCCATGACTACAGAGATAAGTCAGGGACTTATTAATCAATTCTAACAGGAGACAGTGTTTTTCTTCTGTTCCCTATAAGTTGTTCAGTGGTTTGGTTTGGTTTTATTTTTTCCTTTTTGGAGATTTTTCTTTTCTTCTGTGTTCCCTGTGTCTCTTGTTTGGAGATATACACATATATTTGACATTTTTATACATAACTAATAAAAGAGTAAGTATTTCTTTCTGCATCTTGTAGTCCCATGTATATAACTATCTCTAAAGACAACTGGTCATTGTCCTTGCTTATAGGAAATCAGATCCACAGAATATTCTGAGTTGGAAGGGATCCACAAAGATCATTGAGTCCAACTCTTAATCAAATGGCCCATAGAGGGATGAAACCTACAACTTTGGTGTTATTAGCATCAGGCTCTAACCAGCTGAGCTAATCTCAGGGTCTACAGTAATTGTTGCCTTTGAGAAAATACAAACCAAGGGTTTAAAACATTGTTAGGTGTTGCTACTTCTCATTTACTCTGTCTATAACAAGAATGAAATGAGTTCCTACTAAATTATAGACAGTTTTACTTAATATATTTTTACATATATGAGAAAGAATGTTAATTTTTGAGCAACATATATATCAAACACAATATATGTATAAAATACAATCACTTAAAATTCTTGTAGTTCAAAAATTTCAGTCATATTACTTTAAATTGAACTTTCTCAAAGGGAAAGCAAGAGGATGTTCCTGTAAAATCAAGGCATCTCAGTTCAAATGGAAGATAAATCCCAAAGTCAAAAATTATTGGAGAATTTCAGTGTTACAAGATTCTTGGAGGGCAATAGGCCCCATGCACAACTCAGCTTTTTGATGAGAGGACAAGCTTCGAGGACTGGCTTTCTCGTGGGAAAGGAATGCAGTGAGATATGCAAAGAAAATTTGACCTAACTTTCTCATGAGAAGGTATGCAAGACAAGATAATTTGACCTTGGTGCAAACAGGAGAAAAGTTAAACAAGAGTAGAAAACAAGTCCAGAAACTGCAGGTGAAACAGACCAACCACAGGCCACTGTGTAGTGAAGAGAATGTAACTAATTAGAATGTATGAGTGTGCTCATAAGTCTAATTAACCAATAATAATAGTGTAAGAAGTGTCTGCCAATAGTAATAGAATTAGAAGCGTGTGAACAAGTTAGAAATAGTATAAGGTAAGTCTGATGCTCTGAGTAAACGGCTTCACTGGATCGTATTGATCATGGCGTGATGACCCTGGAAGAAACCCTCCGCATTTGTGTTTTTGTTTTTCCATTAAAACTTTTCTTTGAAACTTTTCCATTACAATTCCGCTGTAGGGTATGCATAGTTTATGCTTTGAACAAAACTAGCACAACAAAGCAGTATTGTACAGTAGCACAACTTCTCAAGGTAGTGTTCGTGGCTTTTAGAATAATCACACGGTTGTAATTAGTAAGAAGTGTGTGCTTGTCACTGTTCTCGTCATGTAGCTGATCATTATTTTTTCACGTTATAATTGGTCAAGCCTTTCAGGTTTTACATTCTTTAGCAGGGATGGGTATTTCCCTTATGAAGCACTCAATAGATTTTCAGTGGTACATAAATAAATAAAAATATAATAAAGGCAAAATTAAAAAAAAATATAACAGTCAAGATGCCAAATTCAAATGTTTAAAAAAAATGGAAAAATTTAAAGTCCTCTCCTTCAAAACACACACACACAGACACACACACACACAAAAATTTTTTACATTCCTTTCATGGAGACCATGATTCTCAAATTACTTATATTGAACTTCATATACTCACAGCAGACTTCTCATCACTGCTACTTCCTACTGTGAATTCAGAGACTGTGCAAATGACATAGGCATCTTGACTAGTGTAAGCGTAACTTCTGTTACCACATGCTCTTGGATGAGCTTCCAAGTGACTACATCCCACTTACAGGAAGAAGCTTACAAAACAATACATAAATAAATTAGTAATAAATAAATAAAATAGTAATAAATTAACATATGACTAGCCTAGGCAGCTCATGTGCTTGAAGATTGGCCAAACTGTGAGGAACTGAAAACACAGTTTTGCAATGGGAAAATGTTAGACAAAACCTAACTGTAAGCATTACTACCTGTGTCATCAGGAAGAAAAAGAACATAAATGAAAGCTGCTCCTTCAGTTTTCAAATGGAAATCATTCCCTATTGTGTGACATTATGTAACACTGCTCATTATTTCTTCTTCACATGGAACTCAGTATAACAGTTTGGCTGACATTGTCTGTGTTATTAAATTTGACAGTTTGCAAGGGCTGTTGATGAGTAATTCCTATACTTGTTCACAATTCTATACTGGAATGTAAAATGGGATAGGCAGCCTTAGCCTGAGAAGTTTTGGCTACACAGAGATAAAATGTTGATCATGATTTGGTAGCATGTGCGAAAATGTGAGAGTCTCCAGGCAGTCTTCATTGATATAATGCTTTTTTTCTCTCCTTCTATAAATCATGACCTATATATTGTTTTGTGAGAACTAGTCAAGGCAGAAAAACTCTGGACCTGCTTTATTGTGAACTGTGTAAACCCTAGGTGATTACAGTCACGGAGGGAAAAATTTCCTCTTGGGTCTTTAGAATCTTTGAAAAGCTTTAGCATTGATACTGTAAAAAGAGGACTCTTACTATGTTGTTTTTAGTAATAAATGTGACCACTGTAGACTTTTGTTAAGCTAAGTAAATACAAATGAACTTATTAGAGAATAGGTAATAATATAATATTTGTGAAACTCTTATAATTTCCATCTTGTTCCACCAGGTAATTCCCTGTCGATGTAACAATTTCCACTGCACTCATGCACT
>VYZS01029946.1:2992-15494 GCA_013400695.1 Neodrepanis coruscans | reverse complement strand
TATGATTATTTTTTTTTAATTTGCTTATATCCATGTGTACACATGTACAGATACAGGTACAGGCAGCTGGAAGTCGGCCCCTAAATTTGGTAACAAATCAAATGCCCTGGCCATGACTGAGGTAAAAACACACGTTGCTGTAGAGATCTAATGGATGCATGGGTAAGACCAGCTCTACTTAAGGAGGTGAAAAAAAACCAAACCCGGAATACAGTAGTTTAAGTCCTTTTGAATTTTAAAATACTGGGGAGTAAAACTGGCAAAGACTATGTAACTCAGATATGAATAACTTTTTTTAGAAGTTACACTGGAGCGGGAACTGCATGAGCAGATGTGTGAAATAAGTTGCTAACTTGCTTGGAGTTCATTGGAAGTTTCCCTATTGATATTTATTGGGATTTAGATCAAAACCTTGCTTGTGAGTGAAATGAGAGAAGGAATCAATCACAAACCATTTCCCCTCTCCTGAAGTACAGCCTCACTAATTAACAACAACGATTAAATGTATCAGCTTATTGCCACTTGTTCCATCAGTTTTGAAGGTGTGGAGTACACATTTCAATGCTGCTAAGATGATGTAATATTCTATTTTACATTTCCCCACCATTTTCTGAATAAAATTCAAGAGGCTTCTTAGATATTCATAGTGTGACATAGCAAGTTATAAATCATGGCTGTGTGGTAGGTAAGAAATGTCTCCAGGATTCACAGAAAGGGAAGCAGAATCAGAGGAAAATAAGCTCAAGGATCTCTTCTTTAGTTTACCTTTTTTTTATATCCTATGCCATTATTTCAATTAAAGATTTACAAGTACTTGTGATTAATGATTTTTGTGATCATAATTCAGTTACTGGGTTTACTATCTTATTATGCACAATGTAAGATGGATTCTTGCTTCATAAGCAGGTGCAAATCAAGGGTAAGCTGAGATATTTCTTTTTCATATGTGTATATAAATGAGAAAAGAAACAGAATTACCAAGTCTACATTTTTGCAGCTTATTGAATCTCTACTTTCTAATGACCCTGGCTTCTGGAATCGTGTTACTTTATAAAAGCTTTCATTTTGTATTTAAAAAAAGACAAGGAAACAGAAGTAAAAGTGCTGCGCTTTTTTTTTTTTTTTAGTTCCATGGAATTTATAGCCCCTCTGGGTGGAGAAAAATATTGGAGAGTCTTAATGTCTCAAAAGACCAAAATGCAGATAGGTATCCTGGCATTTATAGGCTTAAATACCGTGACACTTTAAGGGTTTAGCTGATGATTTTTTGTGGCATTTGAAACCAGTCTTACTGATGAATACAATGTGTACACACAAATGTTGTATTCATCACAGTGGGACCATATGCATTAAAATAGTTGTACAGTCCCAGTGGAATTTTGTTTGTTTAATCTTGGGACATGTCAATAGAAAACCAAGCATCCAAAGCAGAAGTTGGCTTCATTATCAGGGCTGTATTACACAGGCTCTACAAGCATAGCTTTAGGCACAGTACTTTGAAAATACTGGTTCTTGGTCTTGGCTGTGCAATGCTCAGGCAAGGGAGCTGTGGTGCCAATCAATGAATGAGTTAAAATTGGATTGGCTTGTAAAACAGCTCTGTCTAATCCAGTGTTTTGGTAGCTCTGCTGTGGCCATATCAAGGCCACTTATAGCAACACAGCTATTGAGGTGCTGGGTTATATTTACATTTGAGAGGGGAATGGTTTGTTGGTGTTGCTATACCATACTGAGGGTGCGAGATGCAGCATTTGTGCCAGCAGATCCAAAATACCCTGAGCAAAACAAGGTGTTTGGGAGCACTTTCAGCTGTGATGTTACGACCAGCAGGAGCCACAGTTCTCAGAAATGACAGTCTTCCCTTTTGCATATAATAGATAAACAAAGCCTAGGAACCCAAGCCCAGATTAGTTACATTGACTTATTAGTGTATAAATTCCCAGAGGGAATTTTTTTTAAGTGTTCAACAAGGGCAGCAACTCAGTTTGGAAATCACATAAAACTCACCCTCAGCTTGAGGAATGGCTGGGGAGAGGTTTAGGGCTGCTCACAGGAGTGGAGATGCACCGTCTGAAAGGGTAAGGTCCACATTAGAGGCAAGGAATAAAGATCCCCTGGGAGTATTACTGGAGCAGAGGGAAATGAAAACAACATACATGCTTTATTGTAACCTTGTGTATGTTTCACAGATGCTAATGTAAGGAAGAAGGTTTCATGGCATTTCAATGAAATCCACTTGTCTCAGTCTGCAGCACAGACCTGTGCACTGCAGATCTGAACTCGTGTGGACGAACTGAGAAGCCCAGGTGCCCCTTGGAGTAGGGAGGGATCAACTAAGAATCTGTTTCATTATCCAGGTGGTATTACATGTGTAGAAGATGGAAAGCAGATCAGCTCTGAATGCTCCCTAAGGCAAGACACCTTTTCTTTAGGAAAAAACCAACCAACCAACCAATGCCATGATCAGCCACATTACAGACTAGAGGCATCCCATGTGTAACCATCACAATAAGCATGTACTTTTCCCATGAATTTCTGTGACACGTTCTGTTTTACACATTATCTGCAAGTTGGCCTCTTAGGAAGCCAAATATTTGAGCAGGAGTCATCTCCATGGTGTGAGAGGGATCCGATTAGCAGCCCAAGTGCAAACGGGGGCAGCTGAGTCAATGGCAGAGGCTGACCCCAGCAGCCTGCCAGGAAGGGGCAGCTTCACATTCCAGCTCGGGAACTCAGCCAGCCCCAGCTGCCCAGGAAAAGTCATGAATTAATGCATGTCTCTGCCGAGGAACAGGGGTGTGTGCTGATGGCATTGCTGGGGCCTCTCGGAAAGGAAGGGAATGCACTAGTTTGTGCTTCTCTGACCATTTGAAAAGCAACTTTTAACCACTGGGAGCATATAAATGCTGGATTTGTAAACTGAGCTGTGTAGGTCGTTATTTTGCTCTACATCTTGTTGTGAATAATGCTCTACATATTTGATGTAAATGGTACAATGGGTCTGACTCTGGAAGAAGTGTGTAGCTCAAGGGGTAAATTGTATCTCTCCTCTCAGGGGAGTGAGAGATGCTGCTTTGGTTAAGTCTAATGGAAGGTAATTTCTGCAGGGCCCAATGTATTCTCCTTCTGATGTCTTTCCTGTGTTGGGTTTTGTTTCACATGATTAATTAACCATACTGCTGCTTCCAAGCACCTGAGACCCCTTTGAAGTTGCTGTTTGATAGCAGCAGATGCTGGTACCTACATATATATATACATATACTAAGGTATAACAACCTTATTGCATTAAAATGGCACTTTAAGTAGTTCTGCAGCCAGAAAACTTATCTAGGAAGAACTTCTCCCTGATGAATCATGACTGTGCTCTAGCAAAGTCTCCACCACCAAATATTGGCTTTGGTCTTTAAAAATGCCTGTTGTTCTAAGCCAATGTATTATTATTTTTAAAAGGTAAAACATGCATTTCCACATGACTAAGGCAGCTGTATTGGCAAATAACTTTCTCTCCAGAAAGCAAGAAAACTGCAGCCTGGAAGGGCTCAATATAGTGGTTAATAATCTGCTGTAGAAGAGCTTTATTGTGAGGGGTTTGGCTATTTTTTTCTCTGCAAAGTGCTCAATATTTGAGATGGCATAGCTGATCCACAGCAGTTTTGCAGAGCTGAATGGACATGGTTGTATTTGGTGCCAATTCCCCTGGGACTTGCAGAAATCTGGCTCTGTGCTTTGAGCCATCTGACCTTCCCATCCTTTGGCAAGGCCAGCTCACACACAGGTGATGCTCCTGCTTCCTCTTCCCCAGCAAATCATGGGAGCAGGAGCATCATGAGTGCTGGGATGCAGAGGGGAAGGAGAAGGTTTGTTATTAGAGTTCAGTAATCATCCCCACAGGCATTAAGGAGGACATGGCAAAGTCAGCATTTTCAGTCCTCTAACCTCCACAAGGGAATGAAATCCCGCAAAGACAGCACCTGGCTCCCAGCAAGGTCCCCATCTCTGCTAATGATGTAATCAAAAAAACACATTTTCTGCCAGTGCAATTGTATTATTATATTATTATTTCCAATCTTAGTCCTGAAATTGAGTCCTGTTCATCGGGTGCTGGAGGAGGGACTGACAGATAAGGAGGAGTGTGGGAGAACTGGGCAGTGTGAACAGTAAAGAAAAGCCTGCAGGAAAGGGGACCCCTCCTCTCCTCAGCATCATTGCTCAATAAAGAGGAAAAAAGGGCTTCTGGGGAGCCAGAGGAAAGATTTTTAGATCTGCCTGAAAGGCTGCTGGGAGAGCCCAGAGCTGAGTGAAGGAGGGGTGAATGGCCGTGTGTGACTGTGAATATTGAGGCATTTCCTCCACCCTTTGCTTCAGACATTGCTGGCAGACACTTTCCTTGTGCTCAGCACACGTTTCTCCTTTCTTGTTTAATTTGAGGTAAATCCCCTGTGTCAGCCAAACCAAATGGCTTCCAGCATGAGAGAGGGAACCCAGCTCCATGGGGAAGGGGAGGAGGAGAGAAAGGCAGTCGAGGGAAAGGACTGAGCCAGTTTTCCTTGATCACATTGTGGCACGTGGCCGGGAATCACAGGGTCCCCGGCTGTGTGTCCTCCCATCTACAGCAGCCATCCATCCACATGTCTGTCACACTCTGACACTGGATCTGCAGCAACTGTTGCTTCAGCAGCTGCTGGCATGTACTTATCTTCAGGGCTGTTGAAATGAGAGCCAGAGCAAAATGTCATTAAAACTCTGGCTCTAGATACCAACACAAGAAAAATGGAAAAGGAAAATTGAATGAAAACAATGGGGTAGATAATTTTTAAGCACAGGTTTGGGATGTCTTCTTTTGGATTTTGATTGATTTCAAATGACAACCAGAGAACAGCAACAAAATTACGTTAGTAATGTGTTCTGTTGTTCCTGCATGGGTTTATTTCTCCCTATTTCTTACCCTCTTCCATAGTACAAAGGTGTGCAGTGTCCAGGAGCCCTGTCACCACTGATAGAACACGGAAAATGGAGAAGAAAAATTACGGATTAGTGCCACTGTGTCTTAGCAATGAGAGAGTTCTATAATTGTGTCCATTAGGAATACTTTTTCTTTTTGCGTATTGCTGAGGGACTATCACAGACTGTGCCTTGTTTACCTTGGCCATTTTAGTGGTGGAGCCAAATCTAGTTGATATCCAGTTTGTTTCTGTAGCACTGGTCCCCTCCTGTGGCCAGCTGTGCCCCAGCCCCCTGCCCACGTCTGATTGTTTTCCTTCACACTAAATAGTTTTGATTCACTGTCAGAGTCCTTTAATTTTATTGTGGCTTTGCTTACTGAGATGAAGCAACACACTCAGATCCCAGAGTAACACAAATAATTGTGATTCTGGGGGGAAACTGTCCCCCCAGCTCCGGAGCTCTCAACCTTCCTGCTCTGCCTGCTCAGGACCAGTGGTACCAGCACACCCAGCTCCCTCTCATCTTGCTTTAAACCTACAGCTACTCTTGCTGCTACTGCACTTGAATGGAAATCAGGGCCTTCTCAAAAAATGTTTGAAACTTTTAAAGTTTCGGGTCTGGTCTAAGAACTTGCTTTCACCCAAACTCTGGGATTTTGCGGGGTTGCAGAGAACCTGGCACAAGCTGTGCTTGGGATAGGGCTGAGCACTTCTTTGGCATCACTGAGATGGACAGGGCTAAGACAAACACTATCACAGATCCCACACTTCACATAGTGTGAATACCTTGGACATAAGCTCTGCAGGGCTACTGGCCAGCCACGTGATGGTCCAGAGGCCTCAGCTGGCCTGGGCTGGTGTTCAGCTTGTGCAAACTATGGTCCAACACAGATACAGCTGATTTGTTCCAAGCTGGACCCCATTCAAGTTCATCAGAATTTCAGGGAGATGCTTCATATTGAATCCTGTGTGAAGAAAAAGTGTCAGTACCAGCTACCTTCCCCAAAATGATGGCTGAATTGCTTTTACAATGGTGAAACTTCAGCAGAGTACATCTCTTTAATCAATGCAACAGTTTCTGGGTTTGTTTTGGTTTGTTTTTGTTGTTTGGTTTTTTTTAAAAAGGAAGAGAAAAGGCTTCCTGTGGCCACAGCTTTACAGTGTGTGGAACAAGTGGTGCAAATGAACTGCTGAAGCTGCCTAATGTGCCAAGAGCTTGTAAGGACAAACCTTGGGGAAACATATGGAGAGCCATGAGCATTGGTCTGTACTATCCTGTCCTCTCTTGGAAGGAAAATGTTGCAGAACTTCCTGATGTTTCTTGCAGTCTGTCTGTAAGCTCATGTTTGATAGGAGTTAAGGATCATATGTTCATGCTGTCTCTGCAGTGTCATCTATTTTTCTGGAGGTGTCAGGAACATAATCAGCTGTCAGAAAAAACAGAGGCCAAGGAAATCAAACGATGTGGTTTTCTTGGCAAATACAATCTCCTCATCTTACGTCCTCTGAATCTGGACTGGAAGGACTAGATACCAGTCCTCTTCCTGACTGTTTTTTGCAAGACCTGGCTCAGCTAATGTGCTGTCAGCCAGAAATCCTTATCTAGATGTCTCTTTAAAGCCAGCTGGTCTTTTACCACCTGACTGATTCATTTGTGTGGAGAAGCAGCAGATGATTCTCAGCATCAAATACATTTTTGCCAATGTTCAGTAAACTGGGGTCATATATAGTGATTTACTATTTGCAGAAGTGCCTGAAAACTCGTCACTGTGTTTGTGGAAGCAGATTCAATACAAATGGCTGCTTGAGTGGGAGTCCTGGGTATCTAGGGGATATTCAGGGACTGAGGGAGCGATGCACTTGTCCTGGTGCTGTGCCTATGCTTCGAGGAACAGGTTGCAGCATTGCCTTACTTTAACAACTGAAATCAACCAGCTTGTCACTGCAATAGTTACTTTGTACAAGGAGAAAACAGCTCATAATTTATTTTCAGGAATGAGGTCAAAATAGTGCAGCTCAGAAGGGAAGTGACTTGCATAGCAGGTTGGTAATGAGATACAAAGCCTTTCCCTGCTAAATCCAGCTTCAGTCAGCAGTGACTGAAATCTTTTATCATTTGACAGTTGTTCACTGTGGCCTTTGCAGTGTTGGCTTTGCTCCCTGACATCTGAGTCAGTACTTGCATAACCAGCCCCCTGCTTGGCTGCCTGTGCACCCCACAGGCCTTCACAGGGGCTGGGGCAGGTTGGCAGGGAAGCACCTGCTCCTCACACCAGGATCACACTTGTCCTGTGAAGAGGCCTTCTGCTCTTCAAAAGGTTTTAGGTTAAACATACTTTCTTCCAGGTTTGAAGCCCTGAACCCTGCCCTTTTCCAGGGTAGTGGGGTGGAGGTTTTAGTAATCATGTGCTCCAAGTTGAAGAGCAGCATGAGAGCTGCTCTGCCAGGGCTGTTGCAGGAGCCTCACCAATTGCTCCAGCTGCTCCTGGCTCCCTTCCCCAGGAGGTCTGGTCCTGCCCTTAGGTCCCCTCCTCACAGCCTGCCCTGAAGCCCCTCTTCTATGTGCACAGAATCTCACAGGGTTAAAGCCTTAAACAGAAGAGCTTACAAATCCTCTGTGTGTTTCCTTTCCTTGACCATTGCAGAGTTGCAGAAGACAACAGGGGAGGCTGCTCTCTAAAGCAGAGCTTCTTGAATAGTTGATGTAGCTTTCTTACTGATCCATCTAGGGAGGGAGATACTGAGGTCAGATAGTTAAGAGCTGTCCATGCTTTTTTTTCTCTGGAACGTTAGTCATTCAGAGTTGATCCTGCATCTTCCCTTTTTACTATATTAACATTCATACTGTAGATTCTGCTTCTGTCATGCCCAAACTTTTGGATACTGTGTGGTCCTTGTCAGAGGCAGAAAACTTCAAGGAAGAGCCTCTGCAAATGTACTTGCTTGGAGATGCACTGAGCTTTAGCCTGATGCAAAGGAAACACCAAACAGTCTGTTCACCTTGTGATTTTTGTGACTTCTGGCTTTGCCTTGCTCCTGCAGCTTCCAGTGTGCCAATCCACTGGACTTGGCTGTCTTTGAGCAGACATGGGTCAGTCTTCCTGACTCCAAGGATTGAAGCGATGGCTGTGAAATCCCTGCCCTGCTTTAGAGTATTAACTTGAGTGGGAAATGGGGCTGGTTGGCGTGTCAGTGTGAACTGCCTGTCCACAGCTCATGCTGGTGGTAAGAAATGGGATCAAAGTCTCCAGGGACTTAGGGAGACACCTGCAAAAGGATGAAAACAGAGGTGATAGGAGGGAGCAGAATGAAAAGGCAAAGGTAGATCTGCTTAAATGGATCATATTTCCCACTGAGCCAGGGAAACCTCTAGCATGAAGTTGTCCCCTGCTCCAAACAATCTGCTGTTGAGATACTCATTCTCTACATGCTGAGTCCTGTTGGCTCCTATGTTTTTGTTTGCTTTATAGCAGGATGACAGTTCTGGGGAGTAACACAAGCCAGGAATGTGACTGCTGTTGTGTGCTGGGGGCACACTATAATAGTGAGCTGGGATGGGCCATGGGGTGAAACTGGGGTTGGATGACATGGGAAGAGAAGGATTTCCTGCAGAGAAAAACTGCCTGACCATCCCTTTGAAAAAATGTGAGCGTCCTCTGCCGAAGGGCACTCGTGCTCTTTCCTGCCAGAGGCTTGCAGCAGCACAGAGCTGGGTGTTGAGGGGAGGTATGAGCTGCAACCTCTTAGGCAGCCAAGCAAAGCCACCCTGTGCATGCTTTTGTGGGCTGGTCTTGCAGGCACTCTGGTGACAAGGCAAGTGGAGGAGGAAGGTCTAAATCAGCCCGCAAAGAGAAGATGAAATTGCAGGAGAAAAGGAAATGTGTGAGAAATTCCTCTAACTTATTCTTGTAGTATCAGTCTCTAGTGGATGTGAAATGAAGTGTCAGATGTAACATTTTAGCAGGAAGCATGGAGAGGAGATGATTGGTCTGCAGGAGGCATATCAGGAGTCAAGAAAGCCTACATGACTGGGAAGGCACAGTGCAGAAATATCAGAAATGTGTGTGGTTATATAAAAAATTGACAATAGAGGTATAAAATCGGACCAGGTGTTGGTTGATCCAATGCAATGGACATCACTGAAATGTAGTTCCCTCCCATGAGTTTGAATTTTATTCATAGGCAGGTAAGAAGAATATGATGATAGAGTTTAAGGAGTTCACTCCAACTTGACAGGATCATTGAATGTCCCAAGGGGAGGGTTTGTTAATTCCATGTGACTGATATTTATCCAGGTGTGAGTTGGAAGCTCCCTTTTTACTTACATTAACAAAGTAGGGATTGATTTCTCTTCAACTCTTCAAGTAGGATGGGCCCAAGTGTTCATGGCTCTCTTGACCTGGTAGCTTGCTAAACATATTTGTCTTCACGGCTGTGGCAACACCAGTGTTTAAAACTCTGTAGGTGTACCTTTTGGTAACCCTTGGATGGCCTCTTTGGGTACTTCTTGGCTTCATCTGGAAGTTTTAATGTAAAGATGTCATATTGCTGCTCTTCAGCCTCATTTCATTGCTGAGTATCATGACAGTACTTACTTCATTGGTAAGAGTGTGGAGAGTTACATCAGGAGGACAGGGTTTAATTTGATTTGAATCTACCCACCTTCTGTGCTGGGAGAAGAAAATAAGAGGGTAACTGATTCCTCATCTATGGGAAGTGTGGACTTGCCAGTGGTAGATAAGCACACCCCAATTCATGGCATATTTTAAGGCTTTTGGTATAGTTGGTATACATTGGTACATGGCTGTGCAGCTGCCTTCTCCCCTTCTTTTCTCCCTTGTGCCCTCAAGCAGATCCTAGATGGACAACTCTATCCACAGCAATTGTTAGGAGAACTTGTCCTTTAGTTTTCTGTACATTTCAAGGGCTATAAACCAACAGTGCCAGTGTACAAAGTGATTTCCTGACCCCTTTCCTGCTGCCTGCCTGTCTGTGCCAAGGGGAGTGTTTGTACCGCACTGGAAAACCAGTCTGGATTAGAACTAACAAGAAGGACTGAGGTATGAGGTTCATTGTAATCCACATCACCTTGAAATCTAATTGTGAAAGGCAGAAGAAAGCCAGTGCTACGTGGATTGTTTAATGGGAAGAGGAGGGATAATCTGTGCCAGCTGATGCCTGGAGAAAGCAGCCATTTGCTGCAGTAATGTTCTACTAAAAGCATCATCCAGTACCAACTAAGGCAATGGAAATTATACTACCAAGTGGCATAAGGAGCAGGAGCAGGAGCAGTCCCATAGCAATTTATTTTCAATCAAACAAGAGCCATGAAGTCATTAGTTATTTCTTCAGAAGGCTTTGGTAGGTGTGCTAGAGAGCACTGTGCTGTCTCTGCTGTGCCATATGTGCATAAAAAGATTAATTCCCAGGTTAGCAAAAGAGGAATTGCAATGAGACACAAGTCTGAGTCAGACACAGTGGGAAGAGAAAAATGCCACAGGCTGAAGCAGTGCTTGGACTCCTGTTGAATTTTGAAAAGAGCTAGAGTGAGGGAGATTTTTTTCTTTTGATAAGAGAAGAACAGAAGGTTTTAAAAAAATTAATTTCAGATACAAAGAAATGTCAAATTATGGCTTCATTCTCTAGCTACAGGTTTCCTGAGGATTTGGAGTACTTTGCAAATATTTAATTACTCGCATCTCAGTGCCCCTGCAAGCACTGCAGAAAATAAACGAAAGTAAACTGTGCTGTGAGACCTGCATTCCAACTGTGGCTCTGGTGCCATTACTGGCACCTCTGGAGCTATCTTAAACATTGCAAGAGTAGAAAACTGAGGCTAATATAAACAATAAATTAAACACAGAACAAGTCCCAGGGCCGGAATCATGAAATCTCTGCTCTGATAGCCTTATATCCTGCTATTCCCAACCTTGGGGAGTGTCACAGTCTAAACAGAGTCTTTAGCTGTGTGCAGCAGTACAGTGTGTATTCCCCTGGCACCAGCCCTGGAGCTGTCATGCATACACTGCAAATAGATATCCTACTGCTCTTTGTGTGCATTAATATTCTGTCTCTCAGTTACACAGCGAGTAGATGTACTATGCAGATGAAATCACCCGCAGGGATTTCAGTGGGGTTCTGCAAGCTCAGATTTAGGCTGTTCTTTCTGTTAACTTGCACCTCTAATCACAAATTTGTAAAATGTTTGGAGGGGTTTTTTTTTCAGTTTCCATGGGGTGTTCCTCTGCTTTAGTGTGTTATAGGAAAAAGGTACATGGTTAAGGACCTGATTTAGGCCAAGCAAACTAAGCAAATCTTTGCCTCAATTACCTTATTTTTTTAAATTTACCCTGGATGAGAACATTATAAGTCATAGGCGAAGCAACAACTTACCCTGTTCTGCAACCCTCTGAGCAGCTGCTTTTGAAAAGCTGACATTTAGTGCAGTGATTAAGTATGAAATCCCTACGTGTGAAATTAACCATCAGAACAAGCAATTACTTCCAAACTTGTCTCTATATGTTGTACATACAGTATTCTTCCTCCTACCTTTTTCCCCCTTTAATTTTCCTCCTCTTTCCTTTCCTTTGCCTGTCAAAATGCAAACTCTTCAGGCCAGGGCCTCTGTTCCCCTTTGTGCCTGTGAAGCAGGTTGCACACAGTGGGTGCTACCAGAAGCAGAACACGAGCCATGATGATGGTGGTGCCTGTGGTTTGGAAGCTTTGCTGTGAATAACCAGGGAGAGAGGCAGAAAGCAGCTACAGCAGCCTTGGGAGAGGGCAGGATGATGCAGAGACTGACACTGCTGGCCACCAAAGTGTCTCCTAAGACAGGCAATTTGCAGCTATCTGCAATGGCAGGGGAACATTTAGCTCAGTTTGGCTCACAACTGCCAAGAAAGCCTGGATAGGACAATGCAGGTTAATGTGGAAAGCACTATTAAATGCTCACCTCAGCAGCCAGTCTCCTTGCTAAAACAGAAAACAAAAGTTATTTCATTTAAGGCTCTGAACACAAAGTACTCTGTGAAAGTTTAAATGCCAGGTGGTGTATTAAGTAAATAAAGTTGTCCTGCTGTAGGCATTGTTTCTCCCAGCAGCCGGCTGTAACCAGCAGTAGTACCAGTGACCATGTGAATCTCTGCCATGTGATGTAGGGCTGTGCCTGGCCAAGATGCTGACACTGGGCTGGGAAGTGAGGGGAGACTTTTCTTTCAGCACATTGATAAGGGCCAGCTGTCACACGTGGCTGATTTCCATGGATTGGTTTACACTCACTAGCCCATCTGGTTTGGGTCAGGAACTCGGGGCTTCTGAGCCACAGAAACAGTAGGTCAGAGACACACTGTCATGTGTCTCTCCAGAACAGTTTGAATGAAGAGGAGTGATTCTCATTTTAGTGATGGGTATCACAGTACTGCACAGTTAGTTTTTGTTCTAGCCCAGCAATCATCGCCAGGATGTCTGGGGATGTAGAATGTCACATCCCATCACTGGCAGTCCTGGGGCTGAGTGCAGCAGGAGCTGTTTGGGAGGTGGCCCTTCTACACTCCTCTGGC
>VYZS01029943.1:11329-53246 GCA_013400695.1 Neodrepanis coruscans | reverse complement strand
CACACAGAAAGCAAGGTCTAAAACACCCCCGTTCCCCCCTCCCCTCTCAAAAACCCCTAAAAACTTCAAAAAGCCCCCAAAAGCCCCCTCCCCATCCCCCAGGAGAGAGGGAAAAAAATGGGGAAGGGAAAAACAAGTTTTAGCTCCAGGAACTTTCGTTTTTGCCCCACAACACTTTTTTATACAGGTCAGTAATGAAAACTAGAAAAAACTCTTAACTAGTCCCTCCCAGCTAACAACATTCATAACAACCAGCATCAATAACTAGGCAATAAAGCAAATAATTTTAATGTAGACAGAAATATCCAGGGTAAGAATGTAACTGGCTAAACTCCTAAGTTTCTGTCCTGGTTTAGGATTTTAGGGGGCATAACAGTGACATGAAAATGCAATAGAAAACCAAGAACCAAACCAACAAGTTTTATTTTACACACACACAAACCAACAATAAAACGCAAAGACAGACAAATTAAGCTCTTCAGAGGCTGGCTGTTGGTGTGAGGGAGGAAGCTAGGATGGTGCTGGGTCCTCGCCACAGGAAAATGAAAGGAACCCAGGGAGACCCCCTTCCCAAGGGAGAAATACCACAGCTGATGAAACGATCTGGTCTTCATCCCTTGCCACTGGCCTCTGCTGCTGCTGGAGGCGCAACGCCGCTCGTGTCACTGGAGCAAAGATGAGCAGGGATGCTACTCCACCGACTGACGAGCCCTGAAAGAGAAAGATGGCCTCTGGGATCACTATTTTATAGAGAGCAAATCCTGCATGATCTCAGAGTTCCCCCCGGGCGCAGGTCACCTCTGGATTTGCTAAATGGTGCCCAGGAACCATCCCCTGTGAGATCTTGCCACAAGGCAACATGGCGGCGTTTCCTGTCAGACTGCCATGTGGCCAGGGCCGGAGGGGGGATTGGGGCCCCCCGCAGGCACCGTGGGGCACCCTGGGGGCCCCGAGCATCGCCACTGGGCTGCCCTCACCGGTGCCAGCAGCAGCCACTCGCGGCGGGGTGGTTCCCCGTGCCTCACGTGCACAGGAAACCCATTGCACATGCATGCAGCACTGGGAGCAGCTGAGCCAAAATCTAGTGGCACTCGGCAGAGGTTTTTCTGCCGCTGCCAGGATTCAGGGTGGCTCCGCAGCCGCAGCAGCCGCACCGCCATCTGTGGCAGTGGGACTGCGCCTGTGGGGCAAACTGGTGAGGGGAGGCAGCGGCCACCTCTGCCAGCCTGCAGGCAGAACGGGAGCACCCCCCCGCCCTGGCACCGATGGCTGTGGGAGATGGCAGGCACTCCTGTTGCCACTGCCCACAGTAGCCATAGGGCGAACCCACGGCCCGGGGTGGCTCTCCAGTTCAGCGCCAGCAGCTGCAGGCCAGGCCGGTCCCGTCCCTGCAGCGGCACCTGCCGCCACCATGAGAACCAGGGACAGAGTGCGGCACCTGCGCCCCACCACTCTGTCTGCCTGTCCCATCCCCATAAACATACAAAAGGCAAGTGCAAAACATCCCATCCTCCCTTCCCAGAAAAAGGAGAAAAAATGGATAAATGATAAAAAAGGGAAAATGGTTTTAACTTCAGGAACTTAGTTTCATCCCATAACTCTTTCACATAATACATTCATAACCTTCTGTCTACCTTATGATTTCATGGTAAGTGATCTTGCCTGGGGAGAGATATAATCTCCTGGCAAGAGGTTTCTTTGCACAGTAGCAATGTTTTAAGGCAATTAAAAAATCCAGTTCCTCACTTTCATACATATTTTCTGGGAAAAAGCCATTAAGTTACTCAGAGACTAAGCTGCTGTTGAGATGGAAGCTATAGGATCATGGAAACATAGGTTGGAATATATCTTTAAATGTCATCTACCCCAACCTCCTGCTCAAAGCAGGACTATTGCCATCCCAAGACTCTTCCTTATAGAAAGCTACATTAGGTCTTGTCCTATTTGCGAGATAGGAGTTGCCTTATTTGCAACAAGCATTCCCTGTGAGCACTCATCTACCATAAATACTCAGGGCCTTTTGAGCAGAGCTATCATTAGTCAGTCACTTCACAGCCTGCGCTGACGCCTGATGTAATTTTATCATAGATGCAAAACCCTGCATGTCTCCCTGTTAAACTATTTGAGCTGTTTAGGTAGGCCTAGTCCTCATGTCTAGCAAAAGTCTTTTAGATTGAAACTCTGCTACTCATCTTGTCAAATGTTAATTCTAATCAAATATCATCTATAAAATCACTGATGGTTCATTCAGTGTTACCATTCAAGCTGTTTGTTGATGAACATGTTAAGCAATACTTGCAGTACTCCTCTTGTAAATGACCACCAACCAGATGTGAGCCACCTCTTGAGCCCAGAGGTCCATCTGCTCTTCTACCAAGTCTACCAAGCATTTTGTTTCTTCATCGTGTATTTTTTTCAGCTTCCAAATGAGAATGCTGTGGGTGATGGGATCAAAAAAAACCACTAATGAAGTGTATTGCACACATGGATCTCAGTTTCTCCACACAGACAGTTAAACTTTTGCAAAAGGCAATCCATGTTGACTGTTTCTGAGTACCTTCTTACCTATCACATCTGTGAATGAATTCCAATGAGAAGTACACCCTAATCTTTTCAGCAACAAAAGTGAAGTTGGGTAGCCATCATTTAGTGAGGTTCTGTAGGTCACTTCTTCCCTTTTCCACTTCTTAAGGACATACTACTGATTTTTTTGCTGTTGTGACTGTCCTCTCCCAACCACCATGATTTGTCAGAGAGAACAGGCAACACACTGTTAAATTACATAAGCCAATTCTTTCAGCACTCTTGGGAAAATCACATCTAGCCCCACGTGTCTGAATGGATCCAGATCCTCCAGGCAGTACCTTCTGTGTTGTTTCCTCACTATTGCCTGCCCCTCCAGTCTCCAAATTGTGCAGATATACATAGTGGTCTGGGAGTAGGTTTTGCTTGTGCAAATCAAAGCACAAAGTCAGATTTTTCAGACTTTTCCATATTGTCCAATACTAATTCATCTCCTTCAATAGACTTGCATTTGCTTCTGTAACCAGGATTCCTGGTAGGATTCCTGGTATCCTTAAGATCCCTCACTAACATCAGCTCCAGGACTTTGACCTTCCCGATTTTGTGTGGATATATGCAAGCAATGGTTTCATACCACTCTTTTGCTGCCTGCCCTTCTAGCAGCACCTAGTATCTTCCTTTTTGTGTGTAGTTCATCAGCTTTTGTCCTGAATGCTAACACATGGAACCACTTTTAAAACATAACCCTTTTTAATAACATAATCTGCTGTTATCTAAACAAGCCCTTTGTGCCTTCATGAATAGGATGAATACAGCTCTATCGTTGTCTGCTTCTGACTTCTGATGCTGTCTGAACAAACTGGATCTCTTGCTACATTTGAAAATCTCAGGTTTTTGCAATGAAGATGAGCCATAGCATAGTCAGTGGTTTGCATGATGAAGTGCCAATTTATTTTTAGATCTTTTTAAAGCTCTAAAAGAGAGGCCTGTGAAGATGTAACATAGACATCTTATCACACTGCAGCTTTTGGGGCCTTGCATATTCTGTCATCATTTCCACTTGAGCAAAATTGACACAATAAAAAATAAATAAATAAAAACCCTAGCAAACCCAAGGAGTCATTGCAATTGTTTATTCACTTTGGTTTCTCTTTGATATATTAAATCACATTTCTGAATGACACTTTTAAGAATGTATGCTTTTACTTTATAGTAATTATGAGAAAAAAGTTCTCTAGTGTAAAAAGGAGCAAGAACTTATCCTCTCTTGGGAGGGGAAGGCCATAATCTTCTAGGCCTTGTATGCAAAGATTTGGTGTGATCATATATCAGGGAGGTTGTTATATCACAGGACTGATTTTCACCAGTATCTGAAAGTATTAATATCCTGACAGTGTCTATGTCCTTCTTCTGTCCAGGTAGTTCAGTCTTTCGTTTTCCCATAACCTATAAAGATAAAAAATGCTTTTTTATGTATGTGTGTGAGCTCCTCAAAGAAAGGTCTGGCAGGACTTGCTCTCTGCCCTATCATCCTATTCCTTCCCAAAAGCGTATGCTTTAGCAAGAGAAATGATGGGAATAAAACAGAGACTCTGCTTCTTTCTACTCAAACAATTACTTTTTCATTGAGACTAAAATCCATTTGTCCTGCTTGTATCCTGCACCTCAGAATGGGAAAATCAGAATATCATTACCCTTGGAAGCAGGGTCTCCTGCATCCTTAACAGTCTTTTGAATCTTCTTCCTGTCTCTTAAATCACTCCCTGTACCTTCAATAGTGCTGTGTTTGTTGGCCTTCTTCCTTATCTTATACACACACAGAGTTTCTGTAACTCCTTTCAAATGGGCTTTTGAGGTTTTCTTCAGCACTTTGGATATCAAGTTATCCATTAACACTGAGGCTAAGCACCCAATGGTTATATTTAGTTTCTCCAGCCTCCCTAACCAGAATGTTTATTTTCCATAAGACTCTTACAAGTTTAATCTTCTCAGTGGAATTTGCATTTGTCTAGCAAACACAAATTCCCTCCCACTGGCACCCACTAGCCTCTTACAAGGTAAGCTGTTCTTATAGGATGTCTATCTCCCAAGCAATAGGCAAAATCTCTTCTACCTAAGATCCCTTTGGCTTTTGAAATATGCTGGCTCTGGAAACATATTGATGGGGGTGTTTTTTGAAGGGCCTGGAGGGTGCTGAGTGTGAAACAGTCAGTACCAGCAAGCTTAGCCACCTTCAGCCAGCTGGTTGTGACTTTTGCCAAGAGGAGTGGCTGTTTACCAAGATTTACCTTTCCTAGCAGAATTTTTATAAAGACTAGTAATGGGGATTAGTCCTGATTTGAGCTCTCAGGAGATGAGACTCCAGTATAGGCATATCCATGTAATCTCCACTGAAAAGGAAGAATCAGCTCCTTCTGCACCCAAACCCTTTTCCTGTTTGCAGGTGCAATCTGCTCCACCAGTTGGAAACACTGTTTTATGGGAACAGTGGCAGTAGCCCCCTGGCATCCCCCAATAGGTGAGTCATGCCCAGTTTGGAGGTGATAATTCTGCCTTCAAGGCCTCAGCTCTGCAACTTTCACATGAAGATATAGTTCAATTCCCCAGGTAGATGCCAAGAGCTGGAAAGAGAGTTCCTGTTATACTTTGCATACATACATATACTTTGCTGTGCTGGCAACAGCACTTCTGTTAGCATGTCTGCATCTACACTATGGCTGCTGCTGGCACTGATCTTCTGTATTAAAACACATACCTCTACCCCAGCCAACATTGCTGTTGCAGCCAACATTTCTAGTGTAATCCTAGCTGGAGATCCCAGCCAGCTGTGATCATACACAACCGGCAACGTCTGTCTGCTCTTTGGTGAAAGGTTTGTCCTGGAGCACGATGATCCAGCAATGGCTCATCAGTAATACTTATCCAGGCATGGAAATGCTTCTGACTTTTTCCATCTTTCAGCCTAGAGAAATTATCTCAGAGTAACGGTAGATTTACACTCATTACATTGCTACTTTTCCCGTGGTTGCTGCCTCATTGGGAACATTTCCTGCACCTCAGAGAGATGGAAAGTTTGGAGTGGAGTTGTTTTTAAAGTAGAACCACTCCAAAATACTCATCTTCAGCCAAACAATGGAGGTTTGGCACCATCCATCACAGTCTAGCCAGCTTCCAGCTGCATCTGAACATGCTTGCAAGAAAGCCATGCTGAGAGACAGCTACCGCCACATACAGCTAAGCAAAATGAAGTACAGGGAAAAGCTCTGCTTCTCACCTCCCACTGATTTCCCCATGATAAATTCTTCCAGAAAATTAATTAAAGTTCTTTGTGTCTTGAATTCTGTATTTGTCTGCAATTCTTTGCACATATATTCTATGAATGCTACAGGGAAGAAAAGTGTTATAAACTGTTGCATGTTACGTTGCAGGAATCTTTTCTTACTAAGGCAGTAAAAGTTACGCTCACTTGAGCTTCATCAGGCTATTATCTAGGTCTTGTATTAACAGAAAACCTTCTTGAGTTTAAGCCAATGTTCTAATGATATTAAATATGCACTGCAGTGATGGTTATAGATCAGTGTGAACAAGGACACCCCTCTGAGGGGTACCCACTTGGGAGGACAAGGACAAAGAGATAGACAAGTAAAACAACAGCAACCCCTGGCACAGTCAGGCAGGGGTAATAAAGGTTGGAAATTACGTGTTTTAGAAGGTCTCCAGCTGCTCCACTTGTGCTGGTCTCAATGTAGATCTTCTCCAGGTGAAGATGGTAATTTTTTTACACCCAGTGCAGGACATCTGTGAGAGCTGCTCTTGGGAGTCAGCCCAAGCTGTGATTTATGGCTGCTTTATGTCATTGTCAAAGGGCTACCACCAAGCTCACAGGCAGCAGGACAAACTATTGTACACACCCATAGGAAGACCTTGTGCTGAAGAGGAAGCACTGGTGCTGAATAGTAATGATGTCCACGGAAAATGGAAGGGAACCCATCCATTTAATGCTCAGGATATAAGACAATAAACTACCTCAGAGAAGTTTGCCTTACATCCCCAGAATTTTTTGTTTCATTTTGTTTTTTTCAATAGTCTCATAGTCTCTGCCCAGTGTTAGTGTCCATTCACCTAATTCTGGCTGGGATTTAGCATTTTTCCACGAAAACTGTTTTTACTTGGGGGCTGCTGTATGTGGAGCAGAACTGCCAGTAGCATCTTCTGAACAAGCAAACAATCCTAAAGACAGAAAAAGCTGCTGTGGCGGTAACCAGCTTTCAGCTGGCTGCCTTCCAGGGAGGGATTTACAGTCCTTGACTACGCCAGCACTGGAGGGTAAGAGGCAGAAACCTGAGCTAGCCAAAAGGAAATGCTTAAAGGAAGGGTGTAATATAACCTAACTCTGCTACACTCCTCCTGGTCTCGGATGTTTTCTGACAGGCTCCTGGAGCTGGACTTCCAGCCTAAGCCCCTGTTGGCTCACTGGCCAGGGGTGCGTAACTCCTCTATCAGACATGTTGCTTGATGTGCAGCGGAGATGTTGCCTCCTCACTCCAAACAGTGGCCTAGTAATTCATGCACTCAGCTCTGACCTTTCTTCCATTTCTTCTACACCTACTGCTCACATCTGGTACCTTATTCTTCCCTCCTTGGCAGCACTCTGATGGTGTACTCTTGGGAGAAGCTGCTCTGTGCCAGGGGTGGTACCTCAGAGAGAGGGACAGATGAAAAAAGCAGAATGAGACAAGCATTTGAGAGAAACTGTTACACACAGATCCACCATCCAGCAGTGACCACTACGTCACTGGAGGAGCTGTGAGGGACTGGATGTAAGGTCTGGCAGAAGCAAGGGAATATGAGGCTTGGCAGGTGTCTGGCTTAAGTTGAATTACGGGAATGGGGAGAAAAGGTGTTTCCATAAGTGTTTGTCTGATTGTCTTCTTTTCCTCAAAATCCAAATCAGTAATAAAAATTTTATTAATTTGCCAAAAATTACATTAAGTAAAATTCCCAAAATCAAGACTCTTTTGCCTGTGACACACTGAAAACTGCCTTTGTTTTCAATGCCTTGACAACTAGAGATAGTTTTGAAAACTAGTTACAAGCCCCTTAGGTGGCTCAATTCCTCAAAAAAGTCCTTTACCCCTTTTATGTACTTCTCCACAGATCTTTCAGTTTCTGAGTCCATAATACTCCTCTTGAAATGTATAGTTCACTCTGATATTGCATGCTGTTTCAACAGCTCTATGTACATAGGTTGGAGTCAGCTAAGCCAGGTTTCATTTAAGAACAACCTGCACACACATACACATGCTCAGTGACTGCAGTAGCAACTATTTTCTTACTCTTTTTTTTTTTTACAGAAAAAAAGGGAAAAGCAATCTAGCTGTTGGACAGATCAAACCCCATCACTTCCAACGGACATCTTCTAATGTTAAAGCTTCAACTCTACAAGTTCACTCCTCCCGTACCCTCACCTGTTGCAGAGTGATGGAGGTACAGCCCACCTCACCAGCTAGGGGGGTATTTCAGTGTGTACAAAGAAGAGTATCACCATGTACACCGATGCCTCATTTTATGAAGAAAATGGAGAAATAGTTGTGCAAACCAGTTACGCACATGGAAACTATCATTCTCAAACCTTGGCTACCTTCACTGGAATACCAAAAGTCTTGTCACCTCTCCAAGGACTGTTTCAGTCTTTACTTGCTCCCACCCATTTTGACACCAAAGCTGTTCAGAATAATCTATCACTGTCTTAATTTTTCCTTCAGATGAAGGGAGAATGTTTTCCCTGCCTACAAGAATAGCTGATCTTTGTTACTTACGCATTTAAATGAAATTAATTCAGAGTAAAACCTGGTCTGGAAAGCTTAAGACCAGAGGCTGAAAGATTTAGCAGAAAATAAGCATCTGAAAACACATCCGTTAAACAGGAATAATTTGGCTGTGATATTCCAAAAACACATCCCAGTTAAGAATGAGGGGAAGAAGCACTTTGCTCCAGGTTGAGCACAGATACCTATCTCAGTGGAAAACTGTGAGAAAAGGGAACCTCTAGTCAATAGTGCCACTTTCATTATGAGTCCAAGTCTGGGGAAGGACTGTGTCTGCAACAGCTGTGGCATTTCTTAGTTGGTGGATTTTAGGCACTTTCTTTCCCTTTAATTTCTATTGTTGAACAAGGAAGTGGGATCAGTGCGCTTATGACCTGGACAGGCAGGGGCAGGGCACTCCTCCACTGCAGGTTTCCACCTTTGATGCTTTGGCTACAACTCTGCATCAACTCCTCATCCACTGGAGTGCTACCTCTCTTTGCCTGGGCAATAGGCTAGAGCAAGCACACGGACACACACCCTGCCTTTGCCGACCCTGCTGATGGGGTGCCATTGTTCTTGCATGACCATAACCTCACACCACAGGTAAAATTTGGCATTCACTCCTCAAACCTCCTTCTTTCTCCCTGTGAGTCCCAAGAACAGAGGAAAGAGCTGCAGTTCACAAAGAAATATTTCCTCTCCCCCCAGATTTCTACAATATTATGAATGTATTCAGCAATCACAGTTACAACAAATGGCAGCAGATTTTCAGAGAATTGCTTCAGGCTTTTGAA
Source organism: Neodrepanis coruscans (assembly GCA_013400695.1). Taxonomy (NCBI): domain Eukaryota; kingdom Metazoa; phylum Chordata; class Aves; order Passeriformes; family Philepittidae; genus Neodrepanis; species Neodrepanis coruscans. The sequence goes on along the minus strand of VYZS01029943.1, from coordinate 44,119 downwards.
ACCAAGCCCTTTGTAAATCTTGCAATTCCACAGATTTATTCCTAAAGTTGGTTCCTGAAAATCACACCTTCAACCTCCGAAGTGCAAAAATGTCTCTTTTGTTAGAGGATTCAACTACTGCTTAGATTCATTAGCAAAGGTAATTTTGGCTTAATTAGTCTTCTATTTTCTATATTATCCCTTGTAGGAATATGCCCTCAGAAATTAGTAAAATTACTTATAATATATGCTAGTCACTATTATCTGATTTGTCTTTAATTATACATGTAATCAGGAAACTTACTTGAAGATAAAGGGTATTTGCAAAGGCCAAAATACATAAATCAGGAAAAGAATAGAATATTATCACTAAGCAACCAAAAAATACTCTTTTGAGTATGTGGAAGACTATTTGTTGCCTATAACAGAAACATCAATTTGCTTCACTTCTTCTAGAGCTCCATATTGTAGCAAAACTGATACATAAATCTAGGTTTTGGCCTTACAACTTGTGCCTGGCCTGAAATGGAACACCTAATACAAAGACAAAATTATGGAAAATTTATTTTCAGAATAGAAGGCAAAGTATGAATAAAGTTGCAATTTATAGTAGTGGTTCCTAAATAAAATTTTCTTAGTCCCAGGACTTCCTGCTGGCAGAAAAAATGTCATTGTAGTTTCCTGATGTTTCCTCTGTTTTTAAAACTCATATTGAGCTGGTGAGTCTTTTACCAACTTTGCAGTGTATTTTTTTCCCTTTCCATGGATTTAATGAACAGTAACAGCAAAAATAGCAATATCCTGAGCATTTATTATTTCTGTTCTTGAAAAGTACATTTGGTAAGAAGTACTGTCAAACTCTGTTCATGCTTTAAATGTTGCAGTGTAATGTGACTTTATAAAACACAACAAGGAAGGGAGAAAGGAAGGGAAGGAAAATATAAAGTTATCAGAAGGGAGTAATTTAAAAATATCTTAATATACAAAAGGACATAAACCAGCAAAAATTAAGATACTATAGCTATCCACGTCTTGTTGCACAAGTGTTTGAAAGGATAAGTAATTTTTTGTCTTCTTGCTTTCTAACTGCAGGAGAATTGAGATGTAGAATTGTAATTTGCCTGGATGAAAACCAGATTTTTGTACAATAGTTTTATTATTTATTTATTGTTTGGCTGTTCTTTCACTGTTGTTAGACTAATACTGAAAAACTGCACTTTGACTATTCCAGTTCAATAAGTACATCAGTTAACACTGTCTTTAGTAGCAAAGCCTACTAACAGGCTGCGATGTGAATAGGGGAAGCTGATGCACATGCTCTGAACCTTTCTGCCCAACAGATTTGCCAATGTTTGCCTCACAGTTGTACCTGTGCATCTTTACTTTGTGCTTGCCCTGGAATGGCATCTATAATGGGTTTTCTATTACAAGAGACCAGCTGCTAACATTTGCAATGCTTTTCAAGCACTTGGTCTTTATCTTGGCTGATCCCATGGGTAAGATACCTTTGACCAAGAATGTAGAAAGCACTTACACCAGATTTTTATGTATTTTAGGAAAGTTGAGCTGTCATTTAATTTAATGTTCAAGTGCACAGTGAAATCCAGCACTTCCATCTGAGTAGAAGCTTTCAGAAACCAGAGAGACACGTTGTCTCTTCAGCTCTGCAAACCAGCTTCTACAACTTAATGAAGAGCAAAAACTGCTACCCCCAGGAAGACCACACTGTCCTCTCTTGGTACAGACTGCTACACTACCTGATCATGTTCTTTTCCACAGAAAAATTAGACCAATGCCTCCCAGCAAAATGTCCATGCAATGTTTGGGTACTAGCCATTTTCTTTCATACAAAAGTTCTTGAGGAGGCTTCATTGCATAACAAGCTGCACATTATTTTTCAGAAAAAAAAATACATCAGCATCTAGCATCAGGGCGTATTTAAATCATAAGATACTCAAACATTCAAAATTTCTCCTGGGTACTTTCAGTCTGATAAATTGCCAGAAAGAGTGGTGGCCATACCAAAGTCATGAGGTGGAGAGGACATCTTAAAGCAGAAGACAGACCTTACCTACGTGATTAGCAGGTACAATGTATGATGCAAAGAATCTCATTTGCACTGACCTTTGTCATTTAAACACAACAAAATAATCGCTGATATTTGTACTTCAAAATAAAAACTCTTGGGCTAAAGGTCTTTCTAGATCTTTAGAATCAATTGCATTTCTTTCTGTGGCTTTATGTCAGCAAAAGATTTGAACTATTGACTACCATGCACATCTTCCAGTTTAGGCAATGTCAGGACCTCTCCTAATTTAGGCAATTTAAAATATCGACAGCTATATTTTTAATGACTTGTGCATATGTGAGGGGAGATCCCAACCTTTCAGCAACAGCAGCTGAAATCCCAGCACAGCTAGGACTAGGATACTATCATGTCTGCTAATCATCTTAAGAGAACTAACCACACAGCAGAACATGCCTTAAAGCTTGTTTTTATTTTTTTAATATATTTTATTAAATAGGGAATTGGGTAATCAGAGCACATTCATACATTTGTTACTTCCTCTGTCAATAAGACAAAACCAGGCCAGCTACACAAAATAAATTAAACATGAGCCAGTTGAAATATTAATTTAAAATAATATTCTGTACAGACATAGACCTTTCATGATGACAAATTATTCAAAAGATTTTTTAATTGTCTGAGAACTTGTACTATTTGCTGAATAATTTGAATAATTAAATTTCTCTACAAATTATTTCAAGCATCCACTAGTCTTTTGTTTGTCTGGTAACTTAAGTCATCTGATATTGATTACTGCTACTGGAATTTGAAATGGCAACAAATCTAAGCAGAACCAACCTCTAGCTTGCTTAAGTTAAGTTCTCACAATAATGACACAGCATTTTTAGAATTGGGAAGCCTTCAGCATAGCTTCATAAATGGCTGGCAATTTTCTGAACATTTACAGCCATCAAACAACATCAACAGTATTAGCCAAGCATAAGAAGGTTTGGGTTTTTTCTCAACAAGCATATCACATTATTTAGCATGCCTGTTATGGGGTGGGGAAAATGTTTTCATTTTAAAACCTTTTTCTTCCTTTCCCCTTCTCCGCTCAGTCCATGGGGGGAGTGGGGGGGTTGTCTCTTAAACTCTTCCTCCTTTTCCTAAGAGAATGATGGATGAGTAAAACCAGCAGGTTAGAGCAGCAGCGGCTGCAAGTGCAGCCACTCCTGATCCCAGAGTGCCGGTGGCAGTAAAGTGCGCCTGCTGGCTCCCTGCTGCCGCTGCAGCCCGTGCTATCACTGGATGGAAATGGTGGTGCGACGAGAAGGCAGTGCTCATTTGGGAGCCAGCAGCGGAGCACCACTGGCTTTGCCCCCCCAGCTGTGCTGCCATTGAGAGCGATGGCAGGACCCACAGCCAGTGGAGTGGCATGAAGCAGCGGCTGCAGGAAGTGGCAGCATGGGTGCCCCTGTGCCAGCACTGCCCTGGCAGTGCCATGAGGAGCTGCGCCAGTAGCCAGTGTCACATGGCACTGGCAATGGGCGCATGGGGATGGCAGCCCTTGTGGCAGCCACAGCGGGCGAGGCTGCCCCCGTGGCAGCCATGGCTGGTGCACAGGACAAGGCCAGTCCCTGGGCCAGCACCGCTGTGCAGAGTGGACCTGTGATGGTGGGGCAGCACCAGGCACGGTGGGTGCAGCGCCAGCCGCCTAGGGTTGCAGCCAGGGGTGCCACTTATGGGCAGTGCCGTGGGGCCCCTCCAGTTCCCTGTGGCGGCAGCAGTGGGTGGCCCTGGCCCATAGCATTGGCAGGGAGCAGCGGCCCCTTCTCCCAGCAAACTGCAGCCACGAGGCATTTTGGCATGAACACCGACATGTTGCCTCATGGAGAAGTCTCAGAGAGGGGGTGGCGCCCAGTGCAGCCATCCAGTGGAGACATGGTATGCCTCGGAAGGGTGCCACAAGAAGACTCGAGAATGTGCACCCTATAAAGGCAGCAGACACAGAAGTCCTGCCCCTTTTTTAGCTCAGCTTTCATCTTGGCTCCATCTCTCCTCTCTTTTGGCTCCCTTTGGTATTGGTAGAGGCATGGCTTCCCCTTTTTGGCCCCTTGCAACACAGCAGAGTGAGGGCAGCAGCACAGTGTCACAGGAGTTTGGCCAGTGCCAGCAGGGAACCACCCGGAAGTGACAGGAGTTGTGGTATCTCTCCCCCTTGGGTCCCCCTGGGGTTCCTTTTCACTGTCATTTTTTTCCAGCAGCTCCGGAGTGGGACCAGCACCGTCCACGGGCCAGCCTGCCTTCCTTCCCTTGCTCCACCAGCCCAGTAGTCAACTCGGAGCAGCATAGTTTGGGGTTTTTTCGTGATTATTACTGTCAGATTTACTGCTTGTTAAATAGATTCTTTTGGTTGTTGTCAACTCTGTTGTTAGACCTCTCGCCACTTGGTAACAACCCCTAGTGTCCAAACTGGGACAATGCCCTAGCACAGCGTTACAGACACTGTCATGAGCCAGGCTTGTGTGATTCACCATGAAATCCAAATGCCATCACTGCTCATAACCTTGTTTGTTTCAAGAAAGTATTAACTGAACATATTTGAACCTTTACATGGGAAGAGGTCTGTTCGGATGCAATCTGTCTATAAATGAAGTCACAAGTTAGAAGATAACCTTGGTACTTTTTAAAGACGAGTCAAATAGAAAGGTAGTCACACATTCCTTCATTTGACCTTCATTTGACCTTCATCTAATGTTTTTCCATGGATACATAACTGAGTGAGCCCAAATGTGGCCACACACAATAAATTATGAAAATGTGCATAGAAAAGATGCAGTGCAGAGGAGAATGATATGAACAAATCTGGATGACATTTAACATATGAATTAATGGCTATATTGTTCTTGGGGTTTACTGAAAATTACCAGGCAGCCTCTGGAAAATATGCACCGTTGGGAATCTGTTCTGAGTTTTTATGAAAGCTTCTTTGCAATTAGTGGCAAATTATTGTTCATTCCTTTGGAATTTGTTGAAATAAGATCACCCTGATTTCAGTCTTATACTATTCATAGCCTTGCAAATTACAGTTGTATGGGAAATTTCTGTTAATCATAAAGGGAATAGCAAGTATTTGTGCGGCAAGCAGCAGTGATAAAGCGTTAGTGCGATTCAACAACATTTTCACTATCAAGGGACCTGGCTTACCAACCCTAGTCTTTACAGCATCCAGTAAGCTGGGCATGTGATCAGTTTCCCTCAGCAAATACAGTGATAGGAGTAGCTAATCTCTCCATTCCAAGACTGGTGGGTCACACCCTGATAAGCACAGAAGCATGGCTGTGTCCAGCAACTCACTCCAGTGTCACCGAGGTAGGCTCAGATGGATTTAGGTGCTGTTCAAATATGCTGCTCTTTTGTCGTTCAAGCACTTCACAGCTCTCTGAGTTAATTATTACTCCTTTTTTTCTAACCAGATTGAAGACATACACATTGAAATTGCTTGCTTAAGGCAAGGATGCTGGAGCTGAGTCGGGAGCCAGGACTTTAGGGACCCTGTTGGCCTCATCCTAACAGTGCTTGCACTCATTGTAAACCTGACAGCTTCTGGGCTGTTTCTCCACTGTGCTTCAGAAAGGGGAAATAATTTGATTTTCAAAGTTCGATTTCTTCCATGTGGTCACCTGAAGTCTTATGGGGGACTAGAAGCACAGGAACAGGCTGGTGCAGCCTGGCCAAGCCAATGAGGGTGGAGGTCCTTGCTGGGATATGGCGGAGTCCAGTGGAGCTCCACTCCCCTTACTTCTTTCTTGACACTAGCATTGCTGTGAATGATGGCAGACAAAGGTGTGGAACAGGGAAAGCAGAGACACACAGTCAACCTTTCTTACTGAGGAAATATTTCCATCTGAGTGTCATCCATGGGCTGTGCCACTCTTCTCTTTCCAATAGGACACTGCAAAGTCACTTCAGTGAAAAAGAAAATTGGAATTAAATGTTTCTCTATTTCAACCCTGCACAAAGTCTTGATGTTGCAACATCTACCTCATCTACATGCATGGTGCTGATAACACTATGGGTACACATTAGTGCTGGTACACTAGTAGTAAAATAGATTATCATTAGCTGTATCATTGAGAAAATGCTGGCATTAAAAGAATTATAAATATATGTTGGGTTTTTTTCAAAGCCATGAGGTATGAGGCAAAGAAAGTTAGCCATGAGGGAAATAGTTGGAGTGGTGCCACTACTTTCATGGTTATTCCTAGCAGTATAATTGCCAATTGCATGAACCATAGGAGGGCATTGTTAACTTAAACTTCAAAATATTTCAAGCAATTTATGCAGCTAAAAAATAACCAGAGTGAAGGCCTGCAATGACTGTAAAGACAAAGATGTTACTAACAGTTCCTTTGAATGATGGGATGCATACTGCTTCTTTCCATCAAATAACAAAAAATGTTACTAATTTGATTAATTATGAACCTTCAGAAATAAAAAATGCAGCATGGAAATCTTGATTAGTAATCATTGCTACCCAAAGTTAATGACTGCTAATGATTAATTAAAAATTGCTTAAATTAGTTCCTGCAGCAGTTGGATGAAATTATATAGGAAATTACTGTGCTATGGTACACTAGACAAATGATTCCCCTAGTGTGTATTTATAGAAGTAAATTGCACAAAGCAAGCAGCAGAACAGTTATCAAAACTAATCATTCCTGGAACTTGGGATTTTGTTTACCTTTTATCTGGGGCTGAGAAACAGTCAGATAATAACCATGAAAACCGTATCACCTGTGACAAGGCTTAGCATCTGGTGACGGATGTTCACCCAGAGGGCAGCATTACAACAACTTATGGTTTTCATGCTCCCTTGTAACCTTCTAGTTTTGAAGATACGTATAAAAAATTGTGGAGACTCTTTTCTTCAGTGATCAGAGTCACGGACTGTAATGATGGCTTTGTTTCTCTTTAAGAGCTTTATCAATCAGAGAAATGCAGTCAGGCAACTTTATGTACAGCTGTGTGACCACTACTTTCAAAGAACACTACAGATCTATTTGCACTCATCCCACTGCAGGATCAGCTCTTATCTTTGATTCTACTGAGGCGTGCTTGCAACAAAGTGAGGATGGAAACTGCTTTATATTACATTGAAAACCAAAGGAGGAGGGGGCAAAGAGGAAAAATAACGCTATCATCAGAAAATTATCTGAAGCAGCAATAAAATAATAATCTAAGGAAAAGAAGAGACAAACCTACAAAACTTCTCACATGGTTATATTTTGTTCAATAAAAGAATTTGTTTTTAAGTGAATGGATGATTCACATGGAAAAATACGTGCTAAGTATTCATCATCTGTGGGAGAGTGCTGTTAAAACATGCATAATATGGTTTCAGAGAGAACAGTTTGGCTTTGTAATAAGGATGTGGGCTTCAGTGGTAAGAAAAGTCTGTTACTTTAAAAATATGTCAAAGTTCTAAATTAAACTTTTGTTAATTGAAAAATATACCATCATTATTCTGAAGCTGTTATTACAACTTGGTCTTGCCATGCAGAGAACTCTGCATTTAGTTATCCATGCTACTGAATCATTTGATAGTCTCCTTGAAAGATACTATCCCATCCATTTTATAATATTATAGTAACATAGCTATAGTGTAATCATCTTCCCTTTCACAATATATGAGGGTTGCAACACTGCAGTGGGGAAAAATCCCCACATCCTAAAAGTTTCATTGCTCCTTCTGGGCTATAAACTTCTTACCTTCATCTGCTGTTGTACTTAATTCTCCTTACTTCCTGCACTCATTTGTTCAACATGGAAATCTACTGGCAAATAAGTTTCTTAGTCAGTTTTTCAAAGGCAAAAGCTTGTTTCATAGATTCAAAGGGAGGTCTAAGATCACTGCCTTATCCAAAACCAGTTCAACCAATGATTGCATTTGATAGGCACCCTTGGACCAGTGTTTATTCACCACAGGGCATTTGTATATAGTACATGGAGAAGGTATGTGTGGTCCTGGGCATATATCAATATATCAATGAGATACAACCCCCGTCCTTTCAGCAGAGGTGACTTCTTGAAATGGGTATCAGAGACACAACCAGGATGCAGCTTCTCCATAACTCAGAATTGAACCCATATGAATACTGAATTGAAAAAAAAAAAAAAAAAAAGAAGAAAAAAGTGTTATTTTTAAATAGTTTGTTCTAAGGGTAAAAAAAAAGCAAAAGCATGACATTTATCACTTTGGTTGCTTATTCATTTAAAACATTAAAAATGAAGTGATCTTCTGAAGCAGAAATACAGTTATTGCTTGGACAGCATAACCTGGGCCAATCTGAATTTCCATTCCTACCTATAATACTATCTGGAAACAGATAACCTTTTTATTTTGCAATTAACTCTGGTTAAAAGTACTCAGAGAAACAGACATATTTAAAACAAATAGGTGAGATGAAAAAAGGAAAAAAGAGAGAAGGAATCTGTTACTGCAAAATGACCATTACCAGACCCATGCATTTCAGGTTGCCAGAGCCCAGGACAGGAGAAAATAACTTGTTGAATTCATTAAGAAACAAAGCAAAGATGAAGCATTATTTCTGCTATTTGAAGCATCATTTCTGTCCTGTTTTGGCTGGGGTAGAGCAGCTAGTTATAGGGCTGTCTTTTGGATCTATGATCAACACAGAGTTGGTAATACAGAGAAGGTTTTGTTATTGCTGAGCAGGGCTTACACAGAGCCAAGGCCTTTTCTGCTTTTCTTTCTGCCACACTAGCGAGGAAGTTGGGGGTTTGTGGGAGGAGACACAGCCAGGACAGGTGACTCCAACTAAGCAAAGGAATATTCCATGCCATAAGACACTATGCTCAGCATATAAAGTGAGGGAAGGGAAAGGAAGAAGAGATGGGGTGATAGCATTTGTCTTCCTAAGTCACCATTTCATGTGATGGGGCCCTGCTCTCCTGAAGGTGGCCGAGCACTTGTCTGCATATGGGAAGCAATGAATTAATTCCTCATGCTTTTCGTGTGTGCATGGCTTTTGCTTACCCTATTAAACTGTCTTTCTCTCAACCCATAATTTTTCTAGCTTTTATCATTCAGATTCTCACCCTGATCCTGCTGGTGGGGGAGTGATGTGTGGGACTTGGCTGCTGACCGGAGTTTAACCACAACAAGGAGTAATGATAATAGCAAGAGCAAGATTTAAAATATCTCTCATCCCACTTGAAAAATCTAACACATTTAATTTCCCCATAAAAATGAGATGCTAAGAAATTTTCAAGTAGGAAAATTAATCCACTGCCAGGTACTGTGACTATATTTCTTCAACATTATTTTTCTATTAAAAAGTATAAAGAATGCACACTTGCAATTTTGCATCACTTTTAACCCAGGCTGTATCTTTGTTGAATAAACGTCACTCCCCACACCACAATGTATCTATCTATCCAAAAAGGCAATCCATTCAATGTGTATTATTTGTAAGTAATAGTCAGGAAAAAAATATGAAACTGAAAGCACCAGAGCACCACTAGACATGTTAATGGAGAAAAATGAACCTTTTAGTAATGTCTGTATTAGTGACTTGTATCAATGATCCTGATGTAGACTAAAATAAAATCTCAGCAGCCAACTCAAATATGTGTCACATAGAATTTGGAAAGATCAATATTTTGACAACTTTCTTTTGGCTAAACCTCAAATTAAGACCCAAATCCTATGCATTACAGAATGTTCATACCTGTGGAGTGCTTCTGTTTGCCCCTGCTCCCAGTAATTTGAAGCCCCCTTTAAGATAGAGGTTTGTGCAGATCTATTTAAATTAAAAGAAACATGTGTTCCAGTTTCCTCTTGGGTATCATTCTAGGCCTGGGAAAATTCAAGTCAGCTAGAAAACTTTTCTTCTACAGACAGGAGAAATCACAGTTCCACAAAAGGAAGTCCTCAAACATGGGACAGCTGCACCCGATTTGTCATGTAACCAGAGTGCACAAACTAAGCATTGTCCCTAATGATGAAGTTCAAGGAAATGGCCTTAATTGTGCCCTTTGAAAATGCCAAAGAATTGAATAAAGCTGACGAGCCAATGATGACCATGGAAACAAGCCACTACAGCCACTCAGCCAAAAATGATGCAAAAACAAGCAAAGCGATGATTTGGCCAAAACACTGAAACAAAAGGCATCTGAGTTTTCTTGTACCCACAATGCTCTCCTGTGTTAAAGTCTATTTAACCTATAAACCAAGAGATCTGTCTTTCTGTCCAATCCCTCATCTCCCTTTTGCCCTTCAAATCATTTTTTAAAAGTATATTCTTTTGTAGATTTTTACAGCTCCCTCCCTCTCTGTAAGACATCAAATACCAATGCATATGCATTTATATACCTCATCTCATACAGAAAAACCCTCTGATGTTAACTGTCTGCTTGAGCAAATAGTAGCATGAGAACTTTGGGATCTGGCCAGGAATAACACACACACATACCTTCCAAGACCTCATCAATATGTTTTTCACCAGCCTGTCCCCATCAGCTTACTGCTGCTCTCTTTGGATGATCTCCCTTCTTTCCATTCAACACTCCCTATTCTATCACTTGACAGGATTTACAAACAAACTGAATGACATCTCTGAGATTTCAGAATTAGGGAGTTATACACAAGAATGGTGGAGCATGTCCTCCCTCTCAGGCCCTCCAAAAAGTGAAGGTACAGTCAGCAGCCCATGCCTCAAAAGAATAGGGGCGAGCAGTACTGAAGATACTTGTGACACAGCACTGCCCACGTCAGCTCCTTGAGCTGAGTTTCAAAAGATCCAGATGCCTAAGCCTCAAGCAACCACTGATGGAAGACTACAAAGTTCAGTCCTACATTTAAAGCAACACTGCAAACTGACATTTAGCCATCTAAATTGTACAGACTGGGAACATGTTGGATAAAAATCTACCTATTGCTGAAATATATTTTCACCCACAGCAGAATTCAGAGCTCTCACACTTTTTCATCTCAAAAAAAATCTTTTTGTTGATAACTTTCATTATCAGGGCACCAGTGACACCCACCTGCTGCTCTCCAAGGGCTGGAGATCCATGTGGTGATAGAGTGACACTTCCAAACAAATGCTGTCAAACCATCATAAATATTTCCAATATCAAGTCTCTGTGTTCAGGCTTTCCAAAAACATGCTAATGTAAGCCAGAATTGTACATAGTGAGGTTCCCTTGAGACTTAAGGTAAATTTGTGGGTTTGTGTTTGCTGAGTTGGGTCTTTTGCAGTGTTACTTGGTATTGATGATGAATGATGAGCTGTCTCCTAGAAAACTGGATTCCTGGAGACATTTTCATTAATTGGCATTTTAATAAGTGCCTCAAGAAAATATGGAAGTGCTTCAGTTCAAAAGGGTGAGGAGTACAAGATATATCATGAACCTCAAATGAAAAAGTGTTTTAAGTCTACCACCTCTGTTGAACTGTCTAGAAAATGTGAGGGTACAGAAAGACAGCACAGTGCCATATCTGTACTGAACATCCAAAGTGATAGTCATGTCTTCTATGAAGAATCAAAGCCTGAAATCCTCACTCAGCTTCAAGATTTGAACCATGGTCTGGCAGTTCCAGCCCCTTCATGCCACTGACTCTGATGCCTGAACAGGGACAGCGTAATCAGGTCTTGAGGTCACAGCCCTGTTCTGAAAAACTACTACAGAGCCTACTTAAAATTCATTCAAGCTGATGGGATTTAAGGTATGTCCTTAAGTGAGTGTTTTAATAGGGAGCTTAATTCATCTCTGACCAAACAAAAACCACTGTTGGGAACTTCTGCAATTAAAAAAACACAAGCATGGAACCTGAATCCAGTAAACTACTCTGGACAGTAAATCAGAGGATCCCACTGACCTCCTGAGCATCACAAGACTCTGTGGATGAAAACCTCACTGGGATCAAACCCACAGATTTGGGACCAGCACAAATGCTCAGACACCCATGGGTGCTCTTACAGGGAGCACTCCTTGAATGATGAACTAAAGCAGCTCTTAGCACAAGGAAGAGCAGGCTGGATAATCCCTCATCCTAATAGCACAGGCTCTCTCCCCTTCCTTGTCTAACTCAAGTGGCAGTCCCGCTCTCACAGGACAACTTGGAGCCTGGCAAGGAGAATGCTGGAATCCTTTCTGCCTGCAAAGAGAACTAAATCCAGGTTTTCCAGACTCTTGTTAGCTGCTCTAATTAGAAGGTTATCACACACAATAGCACCACAAGCTGCCTTCAGGGAAGCTGGCAATGGCATTTCTGCAAGAACAATCCTGCCTGTGTACTAAGCACGTCAATGCCTGTTGAGCAGGAACATTTTGCTTAGGAACCCAGCTGGTCTCGTAGCCTCCACACCCTAAGATAACATCTGTGCCAGAGCTGAGGCAGCTCTGGGTCTGTGCAAACATTTAGATTCAGCAACCTTAAAATCAGGAACTAAGGAAGATTTACAGTCAGGTACAAACACACTTTAACTGTCCAAGTCCTCTACTGGATTTGACTCCAAGTTGTACACAATGAGGTAACACGAAAAAAATACAATTCAGCTTTTCCAGGTGCTGTTGTATAATATGAAAATCATAACTGATATCTAGTGAATGTCAGCAACAGTGACAGCTGCTGGTTTTAGACAAATACAGGAGTGCTGACACCGCAATGTACAAACATAGTATTGTACATTATCTGCATGTGTCCCCCTCCCACCTACCTGAAACTAAGCCTCTGGAAAGACATTCAAGAAAGAGTATACCTAATACTGAGGCCTCTTGACTCCTTTAGAAAAGCCCCATGGCCTGGAGTACATTTAAGAGGAATAAAAAGTCTTAAAACAAAGAAAACCATTTTTAAGAGCTACACTGAGTGCCAGAAGGCTTTATCTCCTCCCAAAATAACAAACTGGTCCAGTGCCATGAGTAGTCTAGTGGTTCTAGAAAGCATATCACTTAATGCCAATAACAACAGACACCTTTGGTCAAATATGACCCCTTTACAGAAATTTACCATATATGACTAATTCAGACAGACATTAGTAAATCAGAAGTCTGTTCCTCATCTAAACATGGAATTATTAATAACATAGTGAAATTCTAACGTTAGAGTGGTATATTGCAAAAATTTTTTTTTCCTTATGCACTTATTTTTCCAACATTTCTCCCCTGAAGTACAGTTCAACAGTGGAGAAAAGAATCAAACTATAAAATACTATATCAATTCAACTGCAAACATGCTGCTAAGATAAACTAAAATAATATTGAAACTGCACATGAGTTATTTGAAAAGGTCAGGGCAATAGATGTGAGATGATGTATACCATGTTGTCCTCCCAGTCCACAGTCCACATGAAAATAATATGCTTGTATACAGATAAGTATACTTGCGCATATGTGTCTGTGCATATGTGTGCATTCTGTACCAACTTGTGGGCTGCTCTCAAGCAAGGAGGAGTAACATAAGCTAGAGGAAAGCTTCGGGATGGAGGTTGCAGAAAGGCTGCCAGGCAAAGGGGAAAATAAAGGATTAGCCAACATTGTATGTCCTGCATTTTCCACACGGCAAAAGCAGGAGAAGCAGAGAGGCAATGAAAGCAAAATGAGTATGAGGAAATGTTTGTATTAGTTAGCAAGTAACCCCTGAAAACTACTTCCATACAAATTACCAAGGTGATTAGGATAGAAAACACTGAGAAAAGACTACAATCAAATCATACAGATTTGATTTTCATATGAAGTTACAGTAGCCAAAATAAACAACTACAAGAATCACTGACCTTCCTCATTTAAGAAGAACTAAATGTGGTTGTACAAGTCTGGAGCAACAAGAGTACTGCCCTGACAGCAGCCAAGTTATCAATGGTCTCCACTTGCAGGACCAGACAATCTGCTGTTTATTCAATTATGTAAGTTCATTTCAAACAACAAGGCCTCAATGATGTGCTGACCTCCCCCCCCCAGACATCCACAGGCAAGTGCAGTGGATGAAAGTCCCCACTGCGGTGAAAGTCTCACTGAGTTGGCATAAGCCTGAGCACATACAACCTGCTCCTGAGCTACAAGCACAGTGAACAAAACACAAGCAAACAGGCTGGAAAGTGTCTCGTTGAGTGCCCTGCCAGCCCTATACTTACTGGAGGGCTATGAACTGCTGGACTGGAAGCAAGGAAAGAAACTGATAGAAATGTCCTACACCTCCAAGGTGTCCAGGCCAACAGGATTTGGTATCTAATCTGCATGACCAAAAACTGATGTAGTGTCTAACTAGCCTAACATCCCTCCAAACAACAGCTGTACTCCTGCAGAACACCAGCACTTTGGGAACATTATCCTGAAATACCAAATGGGAAAGAGCCACATGGATGAGGTGAGAGAAGAGGCAATTTATGCATGAGAGGTCTTCTGCTGTGTGCCCTGAATTTGGCAAGTCCTTCCTGCAAGAAAAACAGCCACAGGCTGATGGAAACTACAAGCATTTTTTATCCTAAATGTGTAACTATCAGTGGGAGTCTTGTCCAATGGTTAAATGGACTGACTTCCTTATTTGTTTTGTCACCAGAATCCAAATGCACCACAGGCAATGGAATTGCCCCATTCCCTTCTCTGATTTTTAAAGACCACTAGAAATATCACCAAACACTAAAAACTGTGCTAATCTGTAAAGCAGTTTTATATTGCATCTTTTTTCAAAAATAAAAGATCATCTTCTGTTTGACATAAAATGACTGCTTTTTAGGAGACCTAATTACTTTTATTTTCTGTTAACCCTTTTACTGGGAACATAATGTCTAATTGAAAAAATCATCTGGTAGCATGTAAATAAATCAAAACAAATCAAAGATAAAAAAAAAATCAAAGATAAAGCTAACTGTACAAGCAATACCATAACTTGCCAGGAACACAGCAAATACACATATTTCTGCATTTCATAGCCAGTTTGGAGTTAATAAACTTCTGAATTTTAATATTTTTTTTTTTTACCTTATACTAAAATCTCTCATTCTGATGACTGCCTCTCTAGCTCAGTCTTCAGAGTCAAATGCTAGTTCTTTGTTCTCCTCCAGAGACCTTTTCCACTAGGACTTTCATATTATCTTCCTACTTATTTCTGTTCCAGTCTCCCTTAATACCACTCACCTTGTTTCCCTCATTTACCCTTTTTGCTCCTTTTGCTTCCTATGGCCACTCTGAGTTTCACACTTTCTCTTCGGCCTGTTGTGGTGTTCTGTTGTCTCCACTCACAACTACAAAACAACCTCCAGAACCCTTTTTTTAAATTCCTTTTTTAATCCCTGCTTTCTAGGCAATAAATCTCAACCACCTCCCCTTCAATCTCTGTTAATATGTCTTCCCACATTTTAACTTTTGGGTTAAGCAGGCTTTCTTCTCAACTGCCATATAAGCTCTTTTATTGTGTAATGTGTCTTTTAATTAGCTGTATGGAAGAACCTACATCTCAAGGAAGACCAGAAAGGAACTAATTTTTGAAGTTTTTACAGATAGCTATTTCAGCTGTACTAGAAAAGAAAAAAATTACTGTTGCCTAACATCTAGAAAGATAAACTGACTTTGATCACAAAGCAGAATCAATAAGAAGCAAAACAGCCACATTTCATTGCCTTGCTTAATGAAGTGTAAAAAACAAACTGACAGCACAACAAAGAGGAATGAATAATTGATTTTAAATGTATTCCAAAGGTGGCACTTGTAATCTAATTAAGCAAAATATTGGAAATTGTTTGGGCTTTTTCCTGACCATGGAATTTCACTGTTGTTAGTGCTGGATCTTCCTTTCTGAGTGGCAAAATTTCTGTCAAAAATCCTTTCAGTTTCAAACTGATTTTTTACATTTGTATTTCTCAGCCAAAGAGATCTGTATTTTACAGGCACTGATCTATCTTAGCAGGATGGTGCGTGGCTGTTACAGACCATGCGTTACATGAACATGGCTGTCATAATTTGAATGCAGCATTAACAATAATGACTAAGCCAAGCACTGAAAACTGACCATTGGCGCCAGGAAGACAAGGTTCTAACACCCTGTATCCTCGTAGTGCTTCTGTATTTGTGCCAAGAAAAAGGGATCACTGCCAAGATTGTGTGATGTGCAAGAGCTGGCCAATGTGCTCTTCTTAAGCACAGTTGTTTTCACTCGCTGTGTGTGGAAGGGGGTCATAAAATTTCTATCCAAAGAAACCACAGAAAAGAAGAATGACTTACAATGATTTGTTGCTGATGATGTAGCATTGCTGCTAGGTATGATTTTTGCACAATTAGTTTTAACTGGGAACTGTTAAGCACCCTGATTAATGCTGTGGCCAATAAGAGAGACAAAGCATTGACAGGAATGAGAGCAGGAAAAAGCACTGGGGCCAAGGGACGAAGGAACATCAGTGTCAGTTGATGGATATCTCTGCTGATGGTGGAAAGCAGCATCCCAGAGGAGTAGCTTCTGCTGGGCAGCTCACATCAGGTGCTCAATGTACACTACAATGGCCTTTATGTTAATACAATCATAGACACATCTCCAAGTATTCAGTCTTGATATTCTCTTCTTGCTGAAACCCTTGCACATAATCAGCATTTCCATAGTACTGTTATTACCTAGTTTGACTGGTTCAAATAGTTATTTAGTGATAGGGGTACCAGAACTGGTGACGATAACGAGGTATTCAGAGCACATTGAAGTGAGCAGTTCAGCTTCAAAATGCAGATATGAAGTGTCACACAGCTGCTGCCATGGATCCTGCACACTAGGGATATGGCGGTGACAGAAACAGGTCCATCCAGAGGTCAAGGAAATGCACCTTGGTAGCAGGCACTAATGCTGCCTGACCTGTAGCTGGTATCCACTGGAAAAAGGCACCCCACAAATGCAGTGCTGCTGCTGGTTCACCACAGGTGTTCAGACCAAAACTGCTATGCACCAAACCAGGAGCTCTGCAGGCTGGAAATAACTCTTAGCCATAGGTCACCCTTGGCAAACCACCTGCAGCCAGAATACCCTTATTTTTGGACAGAGTCTCCTGCAGATGCTTAGTTTTCTGACAAAGGAAACAGAGAGGGGCTATAGCTTATGGCTGGCTCTTGCTGCTGCCACATCCAGTCATAGAAGCACCACTAAGGTCATGACCAGTGCCAACTATTCCCTTTTCCCAGGCTGTTAATGAAGCACAGTCATGCTTATGGTGTGTACTGTCTTTCTCCTACCAGGAGACTCAATGTGAAATGCGGTATACCTACTCTTTCCTTTTCTACTGCTGAAAAAAACAGGCTTCACAGCATGCTCATACACTCCCAAATGACACATGTTTGTCATAGGCATTATACTCAATTCCAAAGTAGCAGTCTGATGCCCATGTTTTGTGCAAATGAGAACAAAACCTCACCAAGCTCCTCTGCAGACAGTCAGGGTAATTAAAGCATTGCTGGCTGCAAGGAGGCATGCTAGAAGTTACCAACCCAACCACACCCAGTAGCTTATTCTCCTTCAGGCTTGGTAGGTTTTCTGCCAAATTTTCTACTCCCTCTCCCTAGATCTGATGTTCCTAGCCTGGGAAAGGTGACGCACCATTGCACCTTAGCATGTTGTGCTGCCAGGGGCAGGGATACCAAAGACACAATGGTTTCCAACAAGTATCGGCACATTGCTGGGTTTACTGCTGACAATTCTGTAGCTGTTTCTGTGGAGCCTGAAATGCTTTTCCTTTGATGCGAGAGTGGTGGGAACATCAGGCAACGGCAACATGATGCAACTTGGAACCCATCCATGCTCTTCTTTCTCACAACAGTTAGCAGGAAGCTCTGGCACAAGACTGCCAGTGGCTCCAATGCCTGCAGGTGATGTAATGCCCTGGCATGACTTGCCTTTGAGCTTCCTCTTCTTATCAGAACAGGTAACTACATGAAGAGGTTCTGGGGTGGTGGAGAAGGGTTTAGAGTCCCAACCATTACTGGGAAAGGGGACTATGATGAAAAAGATCACATGGGCTCTTTTTTATCCCAATCACTGCTTTTTGACATTCTGTATTTGGTGAGACTGCCATCTGCTATCTGGGTAACTCCCTCCGCAGCCTGATTTTTGAAAACTGCAGAGTCAGATCATTTCACCTTGTTGCCCTCTCTGTGCCTGCTATCTAATATTAAACATATTTCCCTGCCCTCCTCAAAATCAGCAACAGTATTATTGGAAAAAGCTGTGTGGGTTCTCAAATTTTGTCCTGCACTAATGATATCCTGTCAGTCAGCAACAGAACTGATATATGGTTGAGATTACCGAAGTTCTTGCCTGAAGGTTTTTCCATGGCACAACACAAGGAATAATCTGGCCTTGTGAAGGTATGGTGAATAAATCGAGCTTTATTAAAGACATCAATACTTTCAGCCTAAATTATGCCTCCTGCCAGGGAGGTGACATCATTAGTAGTCCAGGTATTATTGTTCTGCTGAGCTGGCATCTGGAATAGAGCTCATGTTTCACCAGTCTTTTCAGAAACCTCTATTCAAAACCTCAGAACTTCAATACAGTAACTTCAGTGTTTTTCTGGGTTTTTACAGTGCTGTCACCTGATAACTGCATCACCAGCACCCTATGCTGTGCTTTGCCTCACTAAATGTATTTAGGATTAGATGCAAACCATGTGTTTCTTCCCTTCGGATAAACCTCACATCAGGCTCAAGTGCTGCATGCAAGACCTTGGGAATGAATGGATCCATCTCTCTGGGGGACCAGGAAAACACACTGGGTTCTGAAAACTTTGCTGAGCTGGAGAGAAATCTGAGAGCCTGTGAGTCAAAAACCACTGCTCAGTCTCCTTAAAATCCCACTAGCGCTCATACTTCCAGCAGTGGGCAGTTCTACAACTGCCTCCATTTCTGCATGGAGCCCCTAAAGTAAAGTAAAATAATTCAGAAATATGACCAATAATAAAGAAATCAATAAGCTTAGAAAACACATTCTTCTTATACTGAATGACTTTTGGATTTGTACTTTGGACTTAAAAGAGCTGACTGACAAAAAAAATAAAATCAAAGCTCTGGTAAACTCTAGAACTGTCTGCTGTATTTTCCTTAATTTGTGCAAACTTCATTGTTCTATCATTATCATATTTATAGTAGAATAAATATATAGCACTCTTGAGATGCATGAATGTTTAGATAAGGAAATTAGTTAAGCACGTATTTCCTTCTAGGATAGGGCAAATGTGGGTATTGTGGAGTACAAATTAATTTTTCACTAGCTGATGTTGCATATAAGTCACTTGAAAATCCCTTTTACTAGCAGCAAGTTAGGGAGATGGCCAGTGAGAAATTAACCAAGGTACCGCAGGGATCACTACAAGGTGGTTGGCCTCACAGGCTGGTAAACAATAAACTCTGATGCTAGCTTCAAAGCACCTTCCCTAATAGGCAAAAATAGCTAACATGATGCTCTTTTAGAAACTAAATTAATGGGGCTTTATCACTTGTAGCAATATTTGGATAAAACTAGGTCTGACAAAAACAGTGTCAAAATATGGCTAGACCCCCTGCAAAGTAAAATCTATACTAACTAGAACAAACTTTCATAAAATGACAGGAAGGATTACCAGCAGAGCAAGCAGATTGACTCAGCCATAAGCAGACATGGGACCATGCTTATAAGATCACACAAGAATAAAATAATCCCAGGTGAGTGGAAAGTATTTAGTGGGCGTAAAAGGCCTGAGTACACTGATGTGTGACAAGTCTTTTGAAAAGTAACTAGGTCAGACCAGCTGATGATTTACTCAGCTCTCCAAAACATGGAAAACAACTTTGGCAGAGCTAAAACCTTGACAATTTTGTTCTGAGGTGCTTTGGGTCAATTTTACAAGTGAAGGGAGAACTAGTTTTGTGCAGAGCCTGTGGGCTTTCCTATAGCCAAGGAAGCAGAACAGAGAAGCAAATACCCCCAGTCACAGAGCTGGCAAATCAGCAGGGGATAGTAACTGGAGCTGTTAATACACTTGAACACTGTTTCTCAGAAATAAACTGTCCTAATTATAATCTGCTGAGCTCAAAATGGCAGAAGTCAGACAAAAAGCTGGCAGGCTGCAGGAGCCCAGCTAGGAGCCCAGCTGCCTACAGGGACCTGGCACCATGGCTAGGTGGAACTTTCTCCCCAGGCCAGTGAGAAAAGGCATCATCTGAGATTTTGGCCAATGAATCAGAAAGAGGAATTTATGGCAAGTGACAGGCAGGAACACAGGATACACAGGAACACAGAATATCCTGTATAAAACATCCTATATATAGAATAGGGTCAGGAGGATAGTGATGAGGGTGAAGGGGACAGTGGGGCTGCTCAGGCAATGGCTAAGATTCTCGGGGTGACAGGATGAGGGACTGCAGGACAGCAAAGAGGAATGCAGCAGGGTTGGATTCAGGCTTTATCTTATATTCTGAACTATGCCCTCAGGAAAGACAGACTAAGAAGAGAAGAGGTAGAATAAGTATGCTTATAAAAAATAACTATGTATATATCTATTGATAGAAATAGTCTTTATCAATAAAGTACGTGGTAACAGTTTTCATTCTTGCTTGTTTTCCTTCATTACAATGTATTATTCCCAAGTGTCGCAGTAATACATTCCTTAATATTGTTCCTATAGTAAAAGACAATTATATATTTATGTCCAACCCTCATAGTTACTCTGTTTCTGATAGACTAAGTACTAAACATGAGAAAATTAAATATTGGATTTCAAGTTGTCTTCTAGCTCACTCAGCAGTGCCTCAACACTGAAGAGTGTTTTATTTTGTATCAGTCATGGCCCCTTATTCATAGAATTTCCTTTTTTTGAGTACAGTCAGACCTCACTAGGACTGCAATGTTTCTCTCTTCCCTTTACAATCTCTGCTGTTTATTTTTAATAGTCTGTAGGAAATGTTATCAGAAGGGAAAATCTAATAGCTTTGGAGGCTACCTAAGGAGACATGGTAAATAACTTATCATCATCCTACCTTTCTAGCAGGGCTGGGAGGAGGACAGATTGGACAAGAAAGCACAAGCATTTCATGCAATAAATGGAGTCAGCCTGTTCTGACTCATATAATTCTTACTTGTCCTACTTCAAGAGATCCTCTCCCTTCATGTAAGCTCAAATGTGAGAAACAACATGGCTAATACTTCTGCTTCTCATAGTAATGCTTCCCTCAAAACCCATGCTAAAATTTTTGCTACGGTGCTTGAGGTCAGACTCTTGGTCTTGTTCATAGCGAGTACCAGGAACCAGTACTGGCTTCACTTATGGAGCAGGGATGTGCATAAATCATGCACAATCTGGTCATTCACGATTCATTGCAAATAAAAAAAGAAAATTATAAATGGGAAGGAAAAAATCTCTGCAATTTGCAGCTGCCAGCACTCAGGCTGCAGCACATCAGAAGAACATTTTAAGGGGAGAGGACAACTAAACTTTTTCATTCACAGGCCTGATGTGAAGGTACTTTTTAGTCTCACAGTACAGGCAGTTTGGCCCCATATACTGGCCGCCGGACCAGGCAGGTTCCACGTCACACAGCTACACCAACAGCCCCACAGGACTTATTTCACACCCAACCCCGCAAAACCCATCTCGCCATACAGTGCTTGCACCGGAGGGGTTTTTTTTTTGAGGCTGCTGACACAGAAACACCTGGCACTCCTACATGCAACGAGCAGATGATTTCGTACTGGATTATCGGAGAGGATAAACCTACATCTCCTGAAGACACACAGAGCCCCTGTGTGTAATCCTGAACCGATCCAGCCAGAACACAACAGCCCTGAGAAACTGGGAGATGGGAACGCTTTTTAAAAGCGGCCCTGCGCTGTTTTCTCCAACAGGAGCTGGCTGCTGTGGCCAGTCCTAATTCTGGGCCTTTTGTGAGGGTCTGAAAACTTTCTAATGAGTGCCCGCGGGAGCAGTGGTTCAGCAGGAGCTGCGGTTCAGCAGGAGCTGCGGTGCTGATTCCCTCGAACTTCCTACGGCCCCGGCACCAGCTCCCACCACAGTTCGCTGGTCACGTCCAGGTAAACCTCTTTCTGAGCCCCGCAAGCCCTTTCGTGCTCCGGGGAAACACGGTCACGGTGCCTGCAGGAAGTTTAAAACGTAGAGCAAAATCTTAAAAACAGGTTAAACCATAGGTTGGGGTCCTGCCGCCAGAGGCTGCAGCTTGAACACTCCCTGTCGCTCTCCCGTCCCTCGGGCTGGCCACGGCAGGGGCGAACCCTTCCCTCCCCCGCACTCCGACATCCCAGCGCTGGCGGTCAGCAGCGGTGTTGCCCGACTGGGCCGGGCCCCACATGGCTCCGCCCCGGCTCTTTAAGCCGCCGCGGGGCAGCGTCGGGCTCAGACGCGCCGCACCGAGCTGAGCCGAGCTGAGCCGAGCCGAGCCGAGCCGAGCCGAGCCGAGCCGAGCCTTGCGGTGAGTGCGGGGCTGCCTGGACCAGACCCCTCGCCCGGGGCAGAGGGCCGGGGGTGGATCGGCGGGACGGGAAACGGCGGGCGGCGGGCGATGCTTACCCCCCCCGTCCGGGTTTGGCTTGTAATGATCGAGTCGCCACGCACGGATTCACCAACTGGCCACCGAAAAAGCAGTTCAGAATAACTGGATAGCCTGGCATTCCTTAGTGTCTGTCTTGGGATGGCTTAGGCCCCTTCTGTTTAGAGCTGCTGTTAAACGGGTTGGAAAAGACTTGGCGGCTGCCCTGGCTTGTCTGAGTAACGTGCTCCTCCCTTGGCTAGGTACAAGTAGTCTCCAACAAACTTGCAACCTACAGTCAGAATTGTTGGTGCTGGTACTGAGGTCACCTGGATGTTTAATTACTGCTCTTGAGCTCCCCAGAGGCCTGCCTGAACCAGCCAAAAAGTCTTGAGGAGTCAGTGAAGGCTTAAGGCAGGATTCGAGGTCTTAATCTACTGCCTGTGGACCTTTGAAAGGAGATCTGGGCAGCATGAGGCTCCAAGGGTGGTGCTGAGAGAGTGGCTTGTGGGCAGTAGGACAGGCTTGTGTGCTGTCCCGGGGCAGAGCTTCTTCAAGTCACCAGCTCAGTTTCTCTGAGGTGCCTTCTGGGCACCACTGCCATAAAGGTAGCTCTTACTGCTGGATAATTGGGAAAGCATTGCCATTCTTCCCATGCAAGCCATCATGGAAACATTGTGGGGATGCTAATGGAAATACTTTCTGTGAAAGACATTATGGTCACCTTGAAGTAGTGACTTCAGTACCTTTTTGGTTTTTGTTTAATAATTCCTAGAGTCCTTATCAGAAGATTTGAGTTGGCTAATGGTTGCTGGGTCGTCTAATATTTTGTTCTTGGGAAGAAAGGGTGGAGCTGCACCCTCTGTTGCCCAGTATTACATGGGAAATCTGGTGCAAAGCTGGAAGCCTGATTCAGGTCCTCAGGTCTAGTGTGCATGAAAACTGTTGTTTGCTATCAAAACTATTAAAATAATTTAGGCTCCTGTAAATGCACAAAAGAACATTAGCAGGGATGGTGAAAGGAAAAGACAGAAATACTTCTTGTACCAAATACTATTGACGTTTTGGAAAGCATACAGAGTGGAAAGAAATTTCTTTTTTTTTTTCCCTTTTATTTTTCCTCCCCACATTTTTTTTTCCAGTCCATGCATTCCTTTTCCAAAGCTTTGTGCAGCCTATATTCCCTTTAACTAAGGACGCTCTTTGCCATGATTGATGTCAGCTGCTGTGCAGTAGCACAGCCAAGCACTTGTATAAAAGAAATGGAATCTTAATTTTTAGACTCTACAGTTGTGCCAAGAATGACAAAAGCAAAGTGGGAAATGTCATAAAACTAATTTTTATGAGCTCGGTCAGGGTATTAGTGCTAAACCATGGAGCAGTAATGATGCTAATCCCATGGAAATATTAAACAAAGGGCTATATCAGTAATTGGTGTCAGTGTGCAAATGGCACTGTTCAGCCACTCTGAGGAAGTTTCCTAAGCTATTCCTTAGGAATGTGCCTAAAATGCCCCAATTTATGTTAATAAACTAATCTTATTTTCCCACATGCCATGAATGGCTGTCTGCTTGTCTTGGACAAAGGTCTTTTAGCAGCTACCTGGCAGCATGTCTTGGGACCCAAGACATCCCACATCCCTAAAACTGCTGAACTGCTGGTCATGCTGCTGGGACAGGAGGCTTGTTTTACCAAGCAAGATTGGTGCCAGAATTCAGGCTTAGCCAAAACTGCTGCTCTCAGTTGTGATTTGCAAGTCTGCTCTACCTTGCCTGGGGAGTATGAGGTGCCTCCCTCTGCACTGAGGGCTGTCCCACACACTGGTGAGAAAACCCTCTTAAAGAAATGGGATTTTGATGCTTACTGCTCTTGTCTGGAGCACTGTGGTGACACATCCAGTTCCTCTCTGTTGGCCAGGGAAACAACTGGAAATTGGTAGTCATCTACTTCTGGCTCAGAGGACGAGCGGTAAAGCTGACTCAAGGCAGCAGGTTGTGGGCATTGTGTGGAGATGCTGTTCTATTTTCTGCCTGTCTGGGTAACACAGTAGAGCTTCTAAGGGTAGCTGATGGTGAGTTTTGAAGGTGAAGTTTGGAGAGAAATGTCACAAACTCCCAACAAATTCCTTCTCTCCCTCCCTGATAGTTGACTTTAGTGCTGCTGTGTAGAGTCTTCATGGAGGGGAACAGTGCTGCTGGTGGGATATGGTGGCAGAAGGTGCCCTCTGGGCTTCCAGTGGGCAAACCCATGTTCCTCACCCTGGAAACCCTGTCTGAAACAAGGGTTGGTAAGGAACAGTGGAGGTGATGAGTCCTCAGAAGCTCTGCTGGGTTACTCTCACTGAATCAGTAACTGTCTCTGGCTGTTGTTGATCTCTGTGCTTGCGACAGGTGGTCCTTCGATGGTGAGCTCCAGGAGAGCAAACCAGCAGTCACAAGTCAAGGATAGTTCAGGGATGACTAGGAGATAAGTCTTCAACAAACCAGTGTTGTTTGCTGTGTTATCTCATGGTGGTGGCAGGAGGAGGGAAGCCCCAGAACAGCCGAAAGTGGTGGTGCTGCTCGGCTTTGGTACGAGCTCCCAATCAACCCAGGTGGGAGTTGTTTCTAGTGGCATTGGGAGAGCAGGGGATTTGGCAAGAAGGTGGCTTAGCTTGAAATGGGACAATCACTGTTTCTGGCTTAATGTAAATTGCCACAATAGGTGAGGTGCCTGTTCCTCCTCGATAGCCATCTGAATGTCCATTGAAAGTAATGCATAATGTATGCATTACTTTAGGGTGTTTTACTTCCTTTTAAAGCAGGTATGGCTCCTTGAGCAGTTTGGTTTGGTTCATATACCTGTCTGGTAAAGGTGAAGTTAATGTAAAGCAGTGGAGTCCCTGGGAAATAATCTCCCTTAAACTTCTTTGATGTGCAGCTGTGATCTCAAAGGAGTTCAGAATGTTCCTACAGTCCTAATGAGTGGTTTTCTGCTGAGGTGACCTTTGGATTGTACCACATTTCAAATAACAGGCCCTGCAGTAAAACAAAATGCCGGTGTTGGCACCACTGGTTTGCTTCTATCAGACAAGAGGCCCAGCATTAATGAAGCATAGAAATTGAAATTATATCCATCTGGGGGGGCCATTCACTCAAGTACTGTAAAGCCCTTGTGCATGAAACTGTAATTTGTGCATATCCAATTTATGTAACTTTCAAAATCCCCAAGCAGGGACAGTGGACACGTCTCACAAAGACTGTGTCTCTGTTTTTATTGCTGTTCAGCAGCAGCGTTCTCTATTCCCCTTGCCAGTTCATGTGCTTTTACAAATAGCCATAGAGAGCCTGCCTAAGCCTTTAAGTCTGGTCTGGGATCTGAAGAGCTGGGAAGTTGAGCTGATCCCCAAAACTTCTCATGCAATGGAAGGTCATGTTTTTAAACAGTTGGTGAAATAACAGGGCTGTGCTCTGATACACAAACTTCACAATCTGGTTTTAAAGGAACCTGTAACCAACTGCCCTGGGGCCAGAGTGGTGGAGGACACTATGTTTAACAAACCTCTCCCCTTCTCCCCTCCTGCCTGGCTGGACATACAGAACCACCATGCCGAACTGGGGAGGTGGCAACAAATGCGGTGCCTGTGGCCGCACCGTCTACCATGCCGAGGAGGTGCAGTGTGATGGGAGGAGCTTCCACCGGTGCTGCTTCCTCTGCAGTAAGTATTCCCTTCCAAAATCTCTCCTGGCATAACGGGGGGAGATCACAGCAACAAGGTGCTTGTTCACAGGAGATATCCCAGGCGCAGCTGCCACCTGTGATGTACCGGAGATTGCAGTGGCCAGAGATGGCTTTGTCCATCATGTATGGGGCTTGATTCCTTCTTCATCTTCTTGAAGGGAGAGCTTGTCTCCTGGAGAGATATTAATCCTGCCTATTCACTGTATAAGGGTTGGGATGTACCTCTCAGAGCAAAGCACATCATGTTTTTCTCTTCCGTTTGCACTGTTGCCAGCCTTTTCCTCAGGAGTCTAAGGGTTCTTTAGGTTGAAAACCTGACTTAAGTGTTACTCATGCAGAGGAAAAGGCTCAATGGCAGAGCCCCATTTTCACTGATCTGAGCTCAGCTGGGTTCCTTCTAGTGGTCCTGGGGCTGGCAGTAGCTGAAGGAACAGTTCAAACCGCTGCCCTGGAGTCCTGTGCAGACCAGGACACCAGTGTGCCTGATCGCAGCCGAGTTGTTGATGCTTTAGCACAGCCAAAAGCCTAAACTTTCTTGGCACAGGGGCCTGCGGTTTATTTTAGATGAAAGGAATCCAAAGCATTATTTTCCAGTCCAACCAACAAGCCTAGTGAGGCATTGAAAATCGCTTTCTCTGATGAAAAGACCTCTGCTTAGATGAAGGGAACAAAGGGTCCCTGTGAATTGGAGGCTCCTACTTTGCAAACAGCCAGCCTGTCTGTCTGAATAAGAGAATTTTACCTTCTTGCAAACACGACATACTGTTTTGCCCCATTTGCTGGTGATTAATACATGTGGGCAGAGCTAGGGTTTAACCCTCTTCATATAAGCAGCAGTTACAACTGGCTCCCTCAAATGAGTTCACTGTTAGTCTGCTGCCTAACATCAGCACACTGGCATTGAGAGCCTAGGCACACCTATTACTTCTTTCTCTTAGCTCTACAGTGATCACAAAAAACAAAGATTAGATGTTTTGGCTGTCTCACTTTCAGCCTTTTATGGTAGTTACTATTAAAAGAAACCTGGAACTTACAGTCAAACAATGGCTCTACTGTGTCTGAATATATGCTTTTCCTTTGTGCATAGTTCTGTTGGTGTTAAAGCCTGTAGACTTAACAAACATGCATTAGTTGATTTACTTATTAGATATTTGTGTCTTATAAAAAGAACCTTGGAGCTGATGAATGCCATAAGCAAAGGGCACCCAGTGTTTTGAAGACATTAAAATTCTTTTTAAACAAAAAATTCTGTTTCTTTTTTTTTCTCCCCAGATTCTTTATCTTATACAAAAGGAGGTTTAAGAAGGAAATAGTTCTCCCTTCTACTGTAACCTTGAGTAGAGTGCTTGCACTGTGCTGAAGGACAATGTAGGAATACCAGAAAAGCACAACCCCTCCGGTGACATCTGTGAACCAACTCCAGCTCTGCCCTGAAGCAGAACTGATGGTGGGAGGTGGGAGGTGGGTGGCAGAACCTTGAAGGTTTGTTTTTTTCCCAGCCCCACCCTGTCCAAAAGGGCAGGACAGGGGCTCTTCTGTACCGATAGGCTTTTGCTTCATGCTGTATGTCATCTGTCAAGGGAAACTGCTGACTGCTCCCTCTGGATTTCTGGGCAGCCCTTTTCATCAAACTACGTCAAGTTTCCAGGCTTTAAATGAAGAGGTGGAAGGGAATGCAGTCCTTTACAGGGCTAAGCATAATTCACAAATTCAAACAGCAACTTGCTCCCTCTAATCTTTGGTGGTCCCAGAGCCTAGTGGGAAGAACTGTGGACAGGGAAACCCATAACATCACTTCTCACTTTATTTTTGACTTACTATGTGTGTTGATGGAAATGGTTCCTTAAGGCAGTTTAACTCTTTTTTTCTTTTTTTTTTCCTCCAGTGGTCTGCCGGAAAAACTTGGATAGCACAACTGTAGCAATTCATGATGCTGAAGTTTACTGCAAATCTTGCTATGGGAAAAAGTATGGCCCAAAAGGTTACGGATATGGCCAAGGAGCAGGCACGCTGAACATGGACAGGGGAGAGCGACTAGGCATCAAGCCTGAGAGGTGAGTGAACTGAGTTGGGGGGTGCATGGCCCTTATCCATTAGTACTGTTTTCAGAGGAGACTTTTGGGCTGGATTTTGTTTAGTTCATTTTAGTTTAGTTGTTGGGAATAGAAATACTGCAACTACCCCAGCCCAGCTGAATGCAGGGCATTGAATCTGTTCTACGCAAAGCTCCCACTGGTGACTGTGTGAGTAGGAACAGTACAAGCAGGAGCCAGTGCGGGCAAGGATGCACTAACCCTGTGCAGGAGCCATGGAGGGCTGGACTACGGTGCTGCTGATGGCTCTGCATGAGCCTACAGAGGTGACTGTGGGTCTCGAGTCACTCTCCTAAACAAGCTGGAAATGCAAATGTTCAACAAGTTCTGGCTGGGATGGATTTGGACAGCTGAGAATGTGGGGCTACAAGAAGAATGATTTTTAGCTGGCAAAGGAAGAACCATTTGTGCTTAATCATAGCCAAAACCAAAAGGCCCATTAAATAGTAAACATTCCTAAATCTGATTAAGTTCTTGCTGTAAAGCAAAGCATGTGGAAAGAAGCTGAGGTATGCCTCCCAAATTATTGCTTCGTGTTGATATGATGCATGCTCCCAGCCAGGTTCTGTGATCTGTTCAGGTTCCAGATTATGATCAGTATATGGGAATTTAACAGAATTATTGGTAGTTTACTATCTGAAAAATCCATATCCTGATAAAGAATTCAGCACTTCTAGGTAAGAGAAGAGGGGAAGGCTTCTCAGAAAACTAGCCTTTACAGGAGCTTCTTTTTATCCTTTGAAGCATGGACTTTTTGTTGTTGTGGTTTTTGTTTTTCTCCCTACCAGGTGTAATTGGATAGCCTTGCTCCTAACTTACTTCTCCAGTTTTGCAAAAAGTCCTGTACTGTCTGTTGGGTGCTACTTTGTTTGTGATGCTAAGAAGAGCAAGAGGTCATTTAGTAAATGAGTAGAGATAACAAATGTCCTATTTCTTTCAGCACGCCTTCTCCTCACCGGCCCACCACAAATCCAAACCCTTCAAAGTTTGCTCAGAAGTTCGGAGGGGCAGAGAAATGCTCTAGATGTGGTGATTCTGTTTATGCAGCAGAGAAAGTAATAGGAGCTGGAAAGGTGAGGACCTGTATGTGCTGTTTTGTACCTGCTGTGTGGACTTTAAAGTGAGCGAGGTGTGTTTTGTGGGTCCCAGCAAGAAACCAACTGCAGGGCAGTTACCATAAAGTTGTATTTCTTAGCATTTGAAACAGTGAAATCAATCAACTTAATTGAAATGCAGGTTGGTTAGTGATCACTGTACATTTCAGATGTGAAGTTTCAATATCATCTCATGCCAAACTTGAGGCCAACTGCAGAAGCCCTTTCCCCCAGAAGAGGGAACGGACTTGCAGTGTGCAGCTTACAAGGGAGGCTGAATGTTTCAGCAGAAAGGGGATGTTCTCTGAAAATACCACGCAAAACCACATGTTGGGCTGCCAGCTGTCTGACTCACTTGCTACAGAGAGCCAAGATCTGTTCTGAATTGATCAGAGCAAACCCAAACCTTTCAAAATGCTGCTCTGAGCAGGATGTTGTGTGGAATTTGGGGCTTTGGGCCACTCACAGAAATGCAGATGCTCTTGTCTGCTACTGGTGCACTTCAACTGGTTTTTATTGCACCAGTCTTATATAAACAATTCTGATGCAAATATTTCTAGTTAATGTATTGGGTTTTTATCAACTTGGGCATCCTGTGTATTTATACTATATACTATCTTTTTCCTTTTTATTTTTTCCCTAGCCATGGCACAAAAACTGCTTCCGATGTGCCAAGTGTGGAAAAAGCCTAGAATCTACAACCCTAACTGAAAAAGAGGGAGAAATCTATTGTAAAGGTGAGGAAAGAAACAAAGGTCATTTGTTTATGGTTCAAGGAAATATTTTACAAAGACAGATGGTCACTTTATTCCTGGTATAAGAAACTTTGAGGCTCATCTCAAGATGGAAGTGCTCTGCACATCACAGGGTCAGAGCTGAAAAGTGAAGTAAGTATTACTAAAGTGATGTAGGTGACATCTGCATCAATCAAAACATCACAAACTGAGAGATGCAGCATCCTGTGCCTGGGTCAGAGAGCAAATCAGAGTAAGGAAACAAGCCAGCAAGCAATCCTGCTGTGCCTTCTTGCTTGGTATCATATAAACTTGGTATTTGGTATTAAATACTGTGATTTGATGACAACAAATGCCTTATTAGATATTGAGCCACAGAGCCCATGGGTGAACTGCTTTCACAGAGTGGGTTGGGAGCTACACAGATTGAACAGCCCTGGCTATTGAGTTCAGTCAGGGCAGTTATGCAGCTTAACAAAATGCTTTTAAGTGTTGCTTCCCATGGGTATGCTTTAGTGATTAAGGGGAAGCAGTTGAGGGGCTTTGCTTAGATGGTGGTGGTCTTAATTAACATGCCAGAAGACTCAGCTACTACATGTTCATCTTTCTCACAGGTTGTTACGCAAAGAACTTTGGCCCCAAGGGATTTGGGTATGGCCAGGGAGCAGGTGCCCTTGTTCATGCCCAGTGAGGGGGCTAAAAGCTCTTTATGGCTCTGCTGAGATTCTGCTAGAAGGAACAAGTTTCCTAAATGTTACTAACTACTGTGAAACAGATACTAGTTACTGTAGTGCTTGAGCATACATTCTGCAGATGACTTAAAAAAAAAACCACACACTGCTCTTTTCCTTGCTTTGTTAATCACACTGTAACACTTTTAATACTGAGCATCAATTTAATAAAGCTTTACTTGTTGATATACCCTGAAGCCAAGTGTTGCCTGCTTTGTCAGCAATGAAAGTGAGGGGAATGTTGCTGGGGTACTTTCAGGGGTGGATATACTATGCTTATAAACTTGGTGCAGACCTTTGCTGAAAGCTGGACATACACAGCACTGGTTGTGGCCTTCACAGGTAAATGTCTGTCTTCCACTACCACACCATTATATGCATCTGTAAGGCAATGAGACGCTCACTGCACAGAAATAGTAAAACTTAATCTAATCCTCTGTACAGTCACACATCTGTAAAAGTGATGGATAAGGGATAGCTGTGTGACTAAAAGGGTGCCTGTCTCTGCCACAGAGTCTCTAGTAAATGAAAAACAACATTTTTGCCATAATAGTCTGTAGGGTGCTTTAGTATTGAGGTGCTGTTATGCACAGAATTTACTGTCCAGGAATACTCCACCAAGACAGCTGCAGATTAATACCAACCCTCCTCAGCAGCTGGCCAAGTTCTGGACTATCATATCCAAGTTGGGTTTAAGAACAGCTTTTGACCTTACCTGGTTCTTTTCTTTGCTAGACCCAGGGAGTGCTAGCTCCAGGAAAAGGGGGAGGGTTTTGGCTTCTTCAGAACAGTATCTGACAAAGCAACTGCAGTGCTACAACAGAGCAGAAGAATAGAGCTGACAAAGACAGGCAGAAGCAGCACACATTTCAGGTGGGGGTGAAGAAGCAAGCAACAGCACTGCCTAGGAAACCTTGGCAGAAACCTACTCATTCTGTAGACATTGCTTTCATAGCTAAAACATCTGATTTTACTTAAAGGGAGCTTATGGGAGGTGCAAGGCAGTGAACTCTAATCAAGCTGTAATAAGAGTGCAGAGGGCAGGCTTCTTCCCAAAATAAACCCAGGAACCAGCTTTCAAGACATCAGGAGCCCACCCATACGTCTTAAGCACAGCAATTGCTTTGGTAGAGCACTGCAGATCTTGGATGGAGATCTTCAGCACAGAATGTCAAATGTCTTTTTTTAAAAAAGCACCTTCCCTGGTCTTTACCAGAAAAGCCAAAGGGTGGTCAGCAGAGGTGAGCATTGACACCATCTCACCAAAAACATTGCTTAGGGAAGAGGAGAACAACACTAACAATTCTCAATGTCAGTATCAAACCCACACTCACAGATGTGCACTTAAGACCTAGCCTTCTACATAATATATACTGGTGGTTATAAATATCCTGATTAATTTTCAACTGGAATTGTTACCTTGTTTCTACTCAAACAGCATGGACCGGAATAGTCAAGGCAGTCTGTCTCCTGTAAGTGGCATCTAGAAGCACAATTTTGGTCACACCTGCTAGCCCTGTGTGGATGCCTGTGGATGTCTACCCTTAGAGTACCTCAAATGTCATTAAATACATACATTTGGCCACCTGAAACATTCCCTAGATGGAATTCTCCTTTAAGAAATGTTACCTTGCCCGCATGCTTTGCTCAAAAGACAGGAGTATCTAATTAGTGAATGGTAAATTTAATTGTAAAAAGGTACACTTTACCAAAACCCAGTGTAGGATCACAGGATTTTACATCTGCACAGAAGTGGGTGCATGCTATCTGTAAGAAACCCATACATCTTTCAGAAAGACTGAACTAAAGCTGCAAAACAACAGCCATTTTCTCATGGAATGGCTTTTGAAACTGGGCAGAAACAACATCGTGAAATCACATCCCAAGTCAAGACAAACGCTGCACCTAAGAGTC